>JAOUZG010021225.1:1250728-1263421 GCA_026289955.1 Argiope argentata
TATATATATATATATATATTAATGACTCCAGCTTTCTATACTTCTTTAGAAAAGGCACATAAATAAAATACTGCGCTCAGACTTTTCAAAAGCAAAAGCAGAAAACACCCTTCTCTGTCCGCTACATAAGCTCTTCTTTCTCTCCTTACAACAACAACAACAACCCCAAAAGGGGTGGCGAACCTCGCGGTTACGTGGCCAGAGCGGACGTGGCCAAAGCGGACAGTGGCTACAGCGGAGAAGTAAGGGGAGCTGGGGGGCAGAGCGGACATTCTTGCAACTATTGTGCTTTTTCCCTAATCAGTCACATGTCATCTATTGTGTAGCTTCGAGGTTTGAACCTGCTGTAGAGATAGTCGATACTTTTGAGAGAGAAGGCCTTTCTCATTTTCTCAGTAGGTGCGTGATCCTTATTGTCGTCGCTTACGTGTAGGCAAATAAAGTTCAAGCTTTAAAAAAATAATCTTCTTTATTAAACATTTCTTTCAACTTACAACTTTCAACATCAAAACTTTCCTTTTTAAATCACACAGAATTCTAAACAATCACATCGCCATCTTTATTCCCCTCTCTTCTTTTTTTCCCGTTGCCAATCCACAAAAAAACAAACAAAGAAACTACTTTTATATTTTTGGTTGCCATACAGGAAATATATAAAAACAAATTTAAGAATGAATTTAAATAAACATAAATTAAAAATTTAGTGACCCTGACACCTTTCCCCCAGAGTCATATTAAATCCAAAGATTTAATATGGCAAAAAATAATAAGGGTCACATCATTTACACTTATCAATAGACTTTCCCTACTAATAAATAATTTTAAAGTTCCAAAAATTCTTAAATTCTCTATAAAGTTCTAATTCGTCTTCTTCTATTTACAGTCGAGATAGCGCATCTGCATTGCTTAGTTTTGACCCTTTTATGTGACTTGCCTCGATGTCATGGCGTTGAATGGCTAACGCCCATCTCTGCAATCTTGGACATTGGGGCACAGCACTCGTAAGAAACACTAGCGGATTATGATAGGTTAGCAAGAAGATTTTAGCTCCGCAAAGTAAAGTTTCAAATCTCTTCAAAGCCCAAATAATAGCATACGCTTCTCGCTCGATTGTAGACCACTTCTGTTGTGTTGGACTCAGTTTCTGGCTTCCAAAAGCTATTGGATGTACATTGTTTCCTTCATCCATTTGGCCTAAACAACACCCCACTGCTGTCTGCGAGGCATCCGTGTGCAAGTAGTATGGTTTCTCTATATCAGGAACCTTTAATTCTGTAATTCCACACAATGCGGCCTTCAACTCGTTGAATGCTTTTTCAGCCTCTTTACTCCATGGAATTTTATTCGGCACTTTCTTCTTAGTTAGTTCTGTTAATGGTAAAGCAGTTTTTGCAAAGTTTGGAATATATTGCCTGTAAAAATTGCACAATCCTAATGCACTCCTCAGTTCTTTCTTTGTCTTGGGAGATTTTAAGTTTTGAATCGCCTTTATTCTTTCTTCATCAGGTGCGTGCCTACCTGAACCAACTAGCAGCATATGAAACATTTGAAAACTTCTTCCAAATGTTTCATATGCTCCTCCCACGTATCAGAAAATACTGCTAAGTCATCAATGTAAGCACAAGCAAAGTCAGATATAGGTTGGACCATTTTTGACATGGCTCTTTGATAAGTTGCAGCAGCGTTCCTTAATCCAAACGGTAATACATTCCATTGATACTGACCTCGGTGAGTTCGGAAAGCTGTTAAATGTTTGCTGCTTTCTTCCATTGGTATAGCCCAATATCCCTTCAACATATCTAGCACCGTTATAAATTTTTTCTTCCCTACTAAGAAATTCAACTCCATTATATTCTGCATCGGATATGCATCAGGTACAGTCAGTGCATTTAAACTTCTGAAATCTATGCATAATCTTATGGTTCCATCTTTCTTATGAACACATACTACTGGGTGTGCTATTTCACTTACTACATGTTCAATTAATCCTAACTTTAATAATTGATCTATTTGTGCATCCACTTCTCTTTTCAAATTCTCCGGTATCTTATAAGTTTTGGGTTTCATGGTTTCCTCTCCAGCCTTTAACTTTATCACATGCTCCCCAACTTTAGCTCATTTAATTCTTCCAGAAAACAACGTTTTGTATCGATATAGTAAATCCTTCAACTGCTTTTGTTGTGTCTCGGTTAGGTATTCAACATTCACTCTTTCTAATGCTTCATCATTTCTCTCAGCTATTGAAAGTTTTGGTGTCTCGTATATCTCACCGAATTCCTCATCAATTTCATAAACCACTCCAACAGTCTGAATTCTTGCTTTGTATTCTCTCATCTTGTTTACATGGAGCAATCTTAAATTCCCTTCAGGCTTCCTCAAATAGTAGGAATTTGGTTTTACTCTCCTCACAACTTCAACAGGACCTATCCATCTAGCATAAAGTTTATTGGTTGAGTCCGGTATTAATACAAGCACTTGATCTCCAGGTATAAATTCTCGAGGTTTCTTTCTAATATTGTAATATTCAGCGTACTTACTTTGTTGTACCTCACTTGTCAATTTTGCTTTTCTTGTTGCTACCTCTAACTTTCCTCTTAACTCCTTCAAATAATTCTCTACTGATCCTTTCAGGTTTAGAGGTAATAATATCTCACCAGTCCAAGCTGATTTTAATATCGACAGCGGACCTCTTGGCTCTCTTCCATACATCAGCAGAAAATGTGGAACACCTGTCGTTGCATTTGGAACTTCTCTATAAGCCCATAGTAAAAATGGTATTTGTCCATGCCAACTCCTCCCTTCCTCTCTGATAGTGTGATGCAGCATATTCTTAAAAGTTTGATTCCATCTCTCAATTAAACCATTTCCTTCCGGATGGTACAGTGTTGAAAAGCGTGGATAAGCTCCTAAAATTTTTAAAAACTCTTGCGTTAAACTTGATGTAAAATTAGTTGCATTGTCCATTACAATCACTTCGGGAATTCCGGTCCTACTGAAAATTTCCAGCAGAGCTTCACACGTATTCTTAGCCGTCAAAGATTTTAGAGGGACTGCTTCTGGCCATCTAGAATGTTGATCCATCAAACACAGAATATACTTATGTCCCTGTGATGATATTGGTTCTACAGGACCTATTAGATCTACATTTACCACTTGGAATGGTAGTTCGGGACGACATACAGGTGTTATTGGAATCTTATCAACTGAACGATTTACTTTTCTGCATTAACAACCATGACAGTAACTACAATATGCTCTAATCTTCTTGCCCATACCCGGCCAATAGAATGAGAATTTGATCCTCTGAATTGTTTTCCGAGCTCCTAAATGTGCTCCAAATACTGATTCATGTGCAATTTCTAGTATCTTGTTCTTTCTAATTTCAGGAATCACTAGCTGTCTTACCTTATTTCCACACATAATCTCTTCATGGTATAGAATATTATCCTCCAACACATATCCTCCTTTGTTTTGCTTAGCCAATTTCCATGCTTCTTGAAGAGTATTGCACCTCCTTTGTTGATTCTTAAAGATCTCTGCTTTATTTCTGTTATTCTCTTCAGCATCATACTTCTCTATTATCGGCTCCCCTTCTTCCATTTCATTATTCACACTCACATTCACTGCTTCATTTTGAGCATCTGATCTTAAGTTCACAGCAACTGTGACAGTTGGATTGTACATTCTCTTTTGTTCCTTCAATGCTTCATACGTTTCCATATCCAATAATATGTCAGCATTTAGTCCATCCAGAGTTGCCACTATCGTCTTAATTACAGGTGTAATATACGAATTTGTCACTAATCCAATTTCCACTTCTTTTAGTTCAGCCTTTAAACACGCACCAAACGCAGGTTGCAGCATTATGTATCCTTTAGAATTTACTTCTTTACCCACCACACTGCTTCTAAACACACTTATTTGTGCTCCTGAATCTACAATAGCTTCGTACTCAGTTCCTCCATATGAAATTTTTACTATTTTAAGATCAGACATCTTTGGCTGAACAGTAACCCCTTTCTGATTTTCCATTACAACCTCACCGTTGAATCTCGCAGTAACTACTTTGCTTTCGCTCTCTTTTTCTTCAACAACTTTGACTTCCGCCACTTTAACCTCAGTCCGTCCTCTCCCTTCTTTCTTATCCCGACAAAATCTGGCCAAATGTCCTGCTCGCCCACAGTTGAAGCACGTAACTGGGTTTTTGAAAGAATTTCGCTTATCAAATCTCCTGTGATTACTCGACTCTTGTCTATATTTTTCACCAAAGATATGATTTCTTTTATTATAATAGCTTTGTTTTTATTGACGGAAATTTCCATACAATGGATACAAAGAGGCTTTATTATATTGCCTTGCATTTTCATATTCATCTAACTTCTCAGAAAGAGCATCAACTGTAATACTTTTACTCCAATAATCAATAAAATGTTGTTGAATATCTCTTGATACCTGTTCCTTCATCTGCTCCACAATAACAAGTTGTTTCTGACTTTCAAAATCATTAATTTTTAATCCCATAATCCACTCGTTTTAAATTTTATTTTAAATGCTTCCGGGTTCAATTTAAATCTGTTCAATAATATACTCTTCACGTGCTCATAATCGTTTGCCTTTTCTTCAGGTTCCCGAGCAATTAAATTCACCATTTCCAACGGCAATAGTTCAATTAGATTAGTTACCCAATTTTCCTTTTTAATCTGCACTCTTCCTGCTTGTCTTTCAAATAATATTAGATAAAAACTTATATCACCTTCTTTGGGATCAAAGTTATGCATTAACCTTTGTAATCCAACTTGTTCTTGCATCCTTCCATTTTGAGAACTCATTTCTCTTCCAACACCACTATTCACAAACGATGCCTCTATCTTCAACTTTTCTAATAAAAACTTATTTTCTTGTCTCTTCTTTTCCAATTCAAACTCATTTTCTTGTCTCTTCCTTTCTAATTCATTTTGACGCTTAATTCCTTCCTCTCTTTCATTAACTATTCTTTCTAATAATTCTTTCACAAATTCCTCCTCATACTCCGTACTTCCTAGTATTATCTTTTTTAAATCAACAACTTTCATATCTTCCGTAATAGTTTCTCTTAATTCCTCCGCCAACAACTGCAAATCTACCTTCTTTGATCTTCCTAAAAACGCCATTTCTAAATCAACTCTTCTAAATAAACTTCAATTAATAATATAAATTATATACTTTCTTTCAACAACCTCTATAATAATAAAAATAGCTTACTCTTCATCAGAGTCGAAATATTAGAAATCTTGGAATTCTTCAAATTCTCGAAATCCTTTCATAGCTCAATTCTTCACATTCGTTCGAAATCCGTTGGGTTATTCCCGCACATTTATGTCGTCGCTTACGTGTAGGCAAATAAAGTTCAAGCTTTAAAAAAATAATCTTCTTTATTAAACATTTCTTTCAACTTACAACTTTCAACATCAAAACTTTCCTTTTTAAATCACACAGAATTCTAAACAATCACATCGCCATCTTTATTCCCTTCTCTTCTTTTTTTTCCCGTTGCCAATCCACAAAAAAAAAACAAAGAAACTACTTTTATATTTTTGGTTGCCATACAGGAAATATATAAAAACAAATTAAAGAATGAATTTAAATAAACATAAATTAAAAATTTAGTGACCCTGACACTTATGATGTGTGTACGTCATTTTATATCGTCGAAAAAATCTGTGATGGAACTCATAGATATTTCAACACAATTACTCTCCACAAAAAAAAAAGGAAAAGAATGATTAGTTGTAGATGATTACCCACATCGCTTACACCGAAAAAATAAATTAGGAATGAGTTGGGTATGTGTGAAAGAAAAGACACATAGTTGTAAAGGAAATGTAAAGACAAATTTTCAATACGAAGTACTGATGAAAACTGAACATTCCTGCGTGCCCAACGTTGCTGAGATCGAAGTTAAAAGGAAGTTAGAGACTTGTAGAAAAAGACTCCGAGAAGAAACTTTAGTTCCCGTTCCCCAGATATTTCAAGAAGAACTTTCAGAATTATATCAGAAAGGATATGATTTCGTAACTAAAATACCGACATACTCCACTGCCAAGACTATTTTATGTAAGGAGAGGAGAAAGGCTTTGGGAGCTACCCAAAATCCTCAAAGTGCTAACGACATTCAGTTTTCTAACGATGCACTTATGCTTTTTAATGGAGAAAACTTTCTTCGTTTAGACTTTGAAAATGACCAAGATAACCGGATTTTAGTATTTGGAGGAGAAGAATCTCGGTACCTTTTGGAAAATGGAAAGACCATTTTCTTAGATGGAACATTTAAAAGTTGTCCGAAACAATTTGCCCAAATATATACAATACACGTCTACTTAAGGAGTACAGCAACAGAGACCAACGTTTATCCAGCGCTTTTTGCATTTCTACCTGATAAGAGACAAGTAACATACATTGCAATGTTTCAGGAAGTGAAACGTTGGTGCCCTAAGTGGAAGCCGGACATTATAAAATTGGATTTTGAAGCCGCAGCCATCAATAGTTGTATATTAGAATTTCCCAGTTCGACTATTTCAGGTTGTAACTTTCATTTTAATCAATGTTTGTGGCGTAAAATACAAGAAATGGGTCTAGTAAAGGAATATAAAGAGAACGAAGATATAAGAAATGCCTGTAGAATGATTTCTGCATTAGCTTACTTGCCAATGGAACACATAGATAATGCTTGGAGCATTGTATGAGAAAAATCTTTTAGCATTGACAAACTTACCACATTCATTGATTATTTTGTCGAGCAGTGGATGAACAATCCAAATATGCCCATTAAAGTATGGAATGTATATGGACAGCGTCATAGGACAAATAATTCTGTTGAAGGGTAGAATTCTAAATTAAATGCAATCACTGGCAGAAACCAGCCCAATGTCCACTTATTAGTTAAAATACTAAAAGAAGTCTTTTAATTTGAAATCCAGAGAATTAGGTGACCCTGGAATAAAAAGGAAAAAGCATATGTAAAATTGGATGAAAGAATTGAAAACATCCTAAAAGAATTCGAAATATCAAACAATTTAGAAAAATGTCTAAAATCTTTAAGTTTTGTAACTAGGTTGGACTAAATCCAATGGTAAATGATATTTATTCCCTTATAATAAAGGTTAGTTAGTATTTATTTACTTGTATTTATTTTTCTTTTATTTACTTGCATCTGTTTTATATATTTTACTTCTAGTATTTATTTTTACTTATCTTAATGAAACTAATTAATTTTATAGCAATTGCACCTGTTCTAATATTTATTTGACTCTAAAATAATTTTTTCCACAAAATCCGTGAAATTCGTTTATACCCTTCATTATACTGTTACTTACTATTAATTTTTAAACATTTCTCTGAAAATTATTTATTTTTATTACATTTCACTATGTTTAAAATGTATTCGCACTATAATAGTTAATAGTTAAGTTAACAATTTAAAATAAATAATTAAACTGGATTGGCAAAAATGTATTTAAGTTTGTAATTTGATAATCGAGTGCAAAAACAGAAAACTTCTGTAAAAAAAAACTGTTATCCCTCGTGAAAGAGATTTATTTATTTATTTATATGCACCCTTTATCTGTTCTAAGACGGGGGAAAATGTGTCCGCTCTAACCACGATGAGTTTCGAGGTGTCAGCTTTGACCACAAAATCTTATGTGTCCGCTCTGGCCACGTCCGCTGTAGCCACACCACCAACCTCGCCAATCGTTTCCACTGACGTCGCCAACGGCAGTCAAACATCACACCGTTCCCTCAAGATAATGATTAATCTTAACTTAATTGTCGTCTGAAATTAAAACATTTTGTCTACGATTGTGACGATATGTCGAAACGTTACAATATGCAAATATACTACATTTAAATCCCCATTTAAATTTTCATAGAAATTAAGCATGCAAAGTTACTAAATTGAAGTACAGTAAAATATTTATACATATATTAAAATTATAAATGAAATTTCTATTTGCATCCTTTAGATGGGCTGTGTAGATAAGGCATCTGTATTCACCAGTCTGCTTCCTGGGCAAATGTTCTATATCTAGATGATATCTCTGTAGAGCTAGAGTCCATCTTTGTAACTTAGATGACTGCGGAGCATTCTTAACGATGTAAGTTAAGGGATTGTGATCAATGATGATCCTAATAAACGCTCCAAAAATCCATGCTTCGAATTTCTTCAATGCCCATATTATTGCGTAAGCCTCCCTCTCTATCGTTGCCCATTGCGTTTGGGCTTGAGCCAATTTCTGGCTCGGATACTGCTTTCCGTTGTAACTCTGAGATAAACATGCTCCTATAGCTATTCGAGATGCATACGTATGGATAGGGAAAGGCTGTTCCACAGATGGCGTATAAAGTTCTGTAGTTTTTAGCAATTTATCTTTCAGCTCTTGAAAGGATTCCTGATGCACTTCTTTCCAGCCAAGGATTTCCAGTGCTCGTTTCCTCGTCAACTCTGTAAGGGGATGAGCAGTTTCGGCGTAATTTGGGATGCAATCTCTGTAACAGTTCATCAATCCAAGTGCACTTTTAAGTTGAGTTTTTGTTCTTCCAACGCTTATATCGTTGATGCTTTCCAGAGCTTATTATGAGTCCGAGATACTTGATTTGAGCTCTCGAAAATGGACATTTCTTCGAGTTTAAAGTGAAACCAAGTTTATCTAATTTCGTAAATATTCAATCCAGATGTTGTAGATGAGTTTCAAAGTCAGGAGAAAATATTGCATTATCATCAATATATGCTTTTCGAATTCACTACAATCTTTTAAAATATTATTTATGACTCTTTGAAAAGTGGACGCAGAATTTTTAAGTCCGAACGGTAAAACATTAAACCGATATTGAGCTCTTTGAGTTTTAAAAGATGCATAGTCTTTACTTTGTTCTTCCATTAGAATAACCCAGTATCCCTTTAATAGATCCAAGGTTGTGATGATGTTAGCTTTACCTATACTATACATTAAGTCGATAGCATTTTCCATAGGAAAATCATTTGGTTTCGTAACAGTATTCATCGTTCGATAATCTAATGCCATATTATTGCTCAAGCTCTCATCCATCTTGCTAACGCACACTACTGGCTGTGCTATGTCGGCGTCGCTCTCTTCTATTAATCCTGCTTCCAATAATTCGTCCCCCTGTTCATCAACTTTTTTCTTCAAAGCCTCCGGTATTCGATAAATATACGGCTTTTTCCTTTCCATATTTGGTATCAAGCGAATATTATGTCCTTCAACTTTTGCTTTTTTGAGTTTTACAGTAAACAATCCTTGTTTTTTTTTAATTAGCGCTTTTATCTGTATTCTCTGTTGTTCATTTAAATGCTCCAAATCTATCTCACTAATTTCACTTTCCTTCAAAGGCACAGAATAACCTTTCTCAGGGACTGTTATAATTTCTTCAAATTCTTCCTCATCCTCAAAAATAACTCCCACTGCATTGACTCTCGTATGGAATTTTCGAATTTTGCTCACATGGACTCTCCTTCTTTTTCCATCAGGTAATTTGACTTCATAGGAATGTGGAGGAACGACTTTGACTATTTCACCAGGTCCAGTCCACCGAGCATTTAATTTATTACTCGAGTCCAGAATGAGTAAATACACGAGATCTCCTATCACAAAGGTCTTCAATGCAGTTCCCCTATTAAAATAATCAGCGTAGGATTGTTGTCTCTTCTCGGAAAATATTTTCGCAAGTTCAGAGGCTTCCTCCATTTTCATTTCCAGTTCTTGTAGGTATTCCACTGCAGATTGACTCATATTCGGTGGTTAAAAAATTTCTCCCGACCAAGTTGATTTTAGCACTGCCAAAGGATCTCTTGCCTGTCTTCCATACATTAGTTGAAACGATGAAACTCTGGTTGTACAGTTTGGAACCTCACGGTAAGCGAATAGAAGAAATGGAATGTGCTTATCCCAAATTGCTGGATCAGTTCTTATCATATGATGTAACATCTGCTTCAAAAACTTGTTATATCTCTCAATCAAACTATTACTAGCTGGATATCCAGTACATGAAAATTTCGGATGACATCCTAATCTCTTTTTAAATTCTTGGGTGAGTTTCGATATAAAATTGGTTCCCTGATCACTAGCAATAATATCAGGAAGGCCGGTTCTCCTAAAAATTTCTAGTAAGGCATCATGTTTTTTTTTGCCGTTAAACTTCTCAATGGCACTGCTTCAGGCCAACGGTAATGTTGATCCATCACACATAATACATTTTAAAATTTTCTTCCAGATGTAGGTTCAATAGGTCCGATTATGTCGATATTTACTACTTGAAATGATAATTCCGGTCTTAGCACAAGTGTGATCGTGAGTCTATCCGCTTTCTTCTCAGGACTTCTTAATTGGCAATCTTTACACGTTTTACAAAAAATTTCCACATCTTGGGACAGACCAGGCCGGAAAAATGAATATCGGATCCTCTCTTTCGCATTCCCATGTGTGCAACGAAAAGTGATTCATGTGCTAGTTTCAACACTTGTTCCCATCTATCTTTAGGTAGTACTAATTGAGTTACTGGCTGTCCTAATATTTTATCCTTATGATAGAGAAGATCATCAAAAAATATATATCCATTTGTTTTCTTTTTCCCTTGACGGTAAGCATTATTAAGTGATTCACAATCTCTCTGCGCTTTTCGTAAATTTATTACAGCTTCACTAGTAGGTTCCATTTCGGCTTCCGATGTTGTCAAATCATCAAGATTGTTGTTTTTGTCTTCACTTACACTGGCCTGACTCATACTGCTCTTTTCCACAAGTGCGTTTAAGGGTTGTAATAAAGAAAAACAAGCTGTTACTTACCTTGGGGTTTCATGCTTCACATTTGGCGCATTAGCTTTACTACTCTCTTCGTTAAAATTTCCGTTGAACTGACCAATAATTCATACACATCAGGTGTTATTAAGCAGGGAACATTCAATTTATCAGTTACTGCGATTAGAGTATCGACAGTATTAAATAAATTTGCTTGATTCTTATAAGAAATAGGAATTCTATATATTCTCGCTTCTATTTGATTGCCAAATGCTGGAGTTAAAAAAATCTTACCTCCATCTATATCATACAATTCAGACTCCAACGATGATGAAATTTGCGTTCCTGAATCAATAATCGCTTCAATTTCTTTCGCATTAATATATATAGTTATTTTCTTTAAAGGTGTGACCAGATTTGGAGTTGGCTCTAATCGTAAGTGCGAAGATTCCACTTTTGCTACTACAGCTTGATTTGACGAGTTGTAATTCCTATTGACATTCGGATTTCTTTCAGGTTGTCCCACGATTTCACCCCTTCTTCTATTGTCCATACAGTCCTTTAACAAATGTAGGTGGCTTCCACAAGAATAACATTGTTTTCGTTTAGGGAGGTTATCGTTTCCTCTTGTTTCTCTTCTATGGTGAGGAGGAATATATTTATTTTGAGAAAAGTTCGATCTTCGAACATCACTTCGGACCTCATCGAATGGTTTCTGCCTGGCTCCAAAGTAAATGTCATACTCCTTGGCGAGATCCTGCGGTCGGAACCATTTCTCTCCTAGTCGTATGGAAATATGCGATGCCGTTTCACTGTCCAGCGAATCAAACAATTTGTCTGAGATTATGAGTTTTTTAAGAGCATGAAAATCTTTCACTTCCCTCAATTTTCAATATTCCCATATCGATGTCAATCGGGATGCAAACTGGATGTGGGTTTCTCCAAGGTTTCGTTTTGCTTTTCTGAAGTTTTCCAGACAAACCTGTGGCGTGGGTTCAAATTCCTTTAAAATTAAATTCTTCACCGTAACATAATTTTTCATATCATCTTCCTGAATATAGACCAGCACATTTGAAGCTTCATCTCCAAGTAACCTCAATAGGATTTCCGCTTGAAATTCTTCAGAAACCTTCTTATGTATAAATGCTCGTTCCATTGAATCGAAGAATAAATTCCACGATTCTGTTTTTTGAGGTACTGGGATTGTCAAACTTCCATTCCTTTAATGAGTTTGTCGAGGGACATTTCACTTTCATCTCAGTTGCGATAACTACCGCTCAAACTTCCATTTTCATTATTCCGCAATCTGGACAATTCCACTTCGCTTGCTAATTCCTCCATTCTTCTCATATGGTTTTCCCTTGCCTGCTTTCGGTTTTCTTCCACTTGTCTGCTATTTTCCTCCTCTTGTCTTTTCCTTTCCTCTTCTTGCCTTCTACTTTCCACTGTAGAAACCAAATAATTTCTAATAAACTCTTCATCTTTCTTATATTCTTCGCTTTCAATCAGTTTATTCTTTAGCTCAACTAACTTCATGTCAATCGTCGCCACTTCTCCAATTTCATTCAATACAATCATCAAATCTTCTTAACGTTCTTAAACATTTTTCTTTTTAACTAGCAACTAAACTTTACTAATCTCTGTTTCTCGGAAGAGAGCGTGTTGCAATGACTCGAGCTTTCGATACTTCCTTCGAAAAGGCACATACTCAAATAAAATACAGCACTCAGACTTTTCATTAAATATCTATTATAAATCCAAGCAAAAGCAGAAAACACCCTTCTCCGTCCGCTATACAAGATCTTCTTTCTCTCCTTACAAGAACAACAACAACAACCCCAAAAGGGGTGGCGAACCTTGCCAATCGTTTCCGCAGAGGTCGCCAATGACAGTCAACATCATAT
>JAOUZG010021225.1:1278421-1303009 GCA_026289955.1 Argiope argentata
AAGTGAACTATATTTTTTAGTTTTAGGAGGATTTTATCTTTTTATGTCTTAAAGTTTAATTTTATTTAACAAAATGAAAAAAAACATAAAAAGATAAAATCCTCCTAAAACTAAAAAATATAGTTCACTTTGATAGATAAAATTTGTATTACGTGCATCAAAATTATAATTTTTATAAATGTCTTCAGTGTAGGAAAATTATGAACATGCTCCTTAATAGTAAATTTTTAAAGCAAATTTCGCTCACTCTACTTATTACTTTTATCAATCGTTTGAAACGCGGTAACGGTCATTAGCATTTTTCCCACGGCAGCCTTTTAACGTTATCAGAGATATGGAGTGTCATTCTCACTGCGACGATGATTGATTACCATATGGCGCAGATTGTAAAATCGCCAAATTTTACATACAAAGATAAAAGTTATAATGTGGTACCCTTTTTAAGGCTTGAGCGCAAATGACACCCTCTAATGAGTTAGCTCTAATGGGATTGAGCGCAAATGACACAGAACCAATTCATTAGTATTTCGCAAAATAATCTCATTAAAATAATGATTTTTTTATGCACAGTAATTTTTTAAAACTTTAATGCGAGAGAAGATTTGCGACCATTAAAAATTTCAACTTCCAGATTTCACCACGTTTCACATCCCTCCAATTCAGAGGAACTTATTTTGAGAAATATATTTTTTCTTTCGACTTACAAACTCCAGAAAGCGAAAGATGCAAAGATTTATTCAAATTAAATCTGATGCGTGGTGTGCCCAAATTTTGGACTCAATAAATGAAAAAGAAGACATTAAAAAGCCATATTAAGTTTTCTTCAGACTAACGAAACGCGCCATTTTGCATCAGTTTACGAGAATGTTGAGGGGAGAATATTCTGGTTGGTTCGATAACACAAATATTTATCACTTATTAATATAAAAGCTTATTTTATCAAAATTGAATGAGAATGTATAGGATTTAGCTTTAAAACCTTTGATTAGTTTCCAAAGACGAACAGATAGACATAATACGAAACAACTTTGGGAATCACTTCCCATAAACTTTCTCGTATATCTAATTAATGTATTTGTGCATTATTAACCGCATTCATTCTTTGTCAATTTTTCTTAGGGATTAATCACTGAGATGTTGTTAAGCATTAGTATCAATGTATTCATTGAATGGATGCCTTTTGTCAGATTAATTGAAACGAGAATTTGATCCAAAAACTATAACTGAAATCGCTAGATCATATAGAAAACTAGCATTCCCGTACCCGGCATTGCTCGGGTAATGGAATTAGCAGGAGCTAACAGTGCTTGGTATACCTAGTTACGAAAATCCCCTATGATAATTACTTATTACCTATAATTTTTTCTAATTTTGGAAGGGTCCCGAGGTCCCTGAGCTCCTTATATATATGCCATTGTCCTTAACTGCCCTTAATGATCCTTTTAAAGAAGGGATGCACAACCTTTTCAGGATGAGAGGCCAAAATATGAAAAAGGATCATGTCTAGGGCCAAAGCAGCATGTGAATGTCAAAACATGTAAAAAACATGAAAACACGGGTTTTTTTTTTGTAGCAATACGAATGAATTATAATTATTACTTTACTAATTTTATTCAAGCACACATTATGGAATAAATAAATGAATGAATGAAATACAAACATTATAGATATGACTGAAATAAAATACCACCAAAAAAAAAAAGAAAAAGAAAAGATTTCTGCTAAAAAGGTGGCAAACTTGAAATAGAATAACAGATGAAAACTATTTGGTAATTATACAGAGAACACAATTTAAATTTTGAGAAAAAAAATTAAAAATCAAAATTAGCAAATATTTTATATATGACTGGGACTGAATATTTGAAGTTATTGATTTTATATTGGGCTTAAGATTGGTTGTGGCAATATGTAGAACAAAATAAGAAATGGAATCGCAGAAGGGTTCTCACATCTACTGTTCTATTTCTTACTTTTGATTTGTTTAAATTCATTAGTGAGAGAGTTTGCTCACAAATATTAGTGCTGCCAAAGAAAATTGCTAATGCCAAGAAAAATCTAATATCGGTCTTTCTTTAAACTGATTTTTAAAAAAATCAGAATTCTGTAAATAAATTAAGGTTAACTGCATACTCTCATCCACTAGATTTACCTCAATAGAAAGAGGGGAAAAAATTAATCAATTTTTGTTAGGCACTTTTCAAAACCAGAAAACTAATCATCAAATGCATTCTATTAGATTTGAATTATGATCTTCATTACTGCATTTTCATGTGTGGAAATTTTTCATGTCCGTGAACTTCTACACGAAAACTCCTTCTTGCTCGTAGCCATGAAGGGAACAAACTGAAAAGTCACTTAATAAAAAGTAAATAAACCTAATGAACAAATGTAAATTATTTAATCTGGTGTTGAATCGTTTTAGTATCCGATTTTTTCTCCTGTTTATTTGAAAAAGTCTAATTTCATTTTAAATTAGTCTTATTCTATTAACAACCTTTGCAGGCCAACTTCAAAGGTTACGTGCCCCAATTTCGGCCCGCGGGCCATAGGTTGTGCATCCCTGTTTTGAAGTATTGATTTTCTTTGCAAACGCAGACCATCCCCACTTTATTGTTATACCTATGTTTAAGTAAGAACTTCTTTGTATACAGCCTTTTTAGGGTTTCTTTCTGGGGCTAAAATTATTAAGCTGCTTGGTGAACTGACTCTGGATCAAGCTACATAAAATTGGCCGTGTGAAATTAATGTGGCCGTTTAATGTTTGTGCTTGTGACTTATTAACGGTTATAGAAAAGCAAACTTTCACAGAAAACTGCATTCTTCTAAATTCAAAAGAATTGTTCGACGGAGTTAGTGGAATGCAGGGTATTAAGCATATCCAGTAATTATCGTAGCTTCGATTACATGCTTATTAAGTCTAGTCACTTGTAGTCTGGTGCCATTGAATAACTTTGGAGGGCAAAGGTTTCGTAGTAGCATTACTGGTGTCCCAACTTTCAGGTGAAGTATGTGAGGTGGAAAACCTGGAATGAATTCATAAGACGCATAGTTTTTGCTAGATTGTTTTCAAAATTAATCAGGATATGCCAAAACAATGCCAAATTACATATAAAAAAGTTTAGTCTCATTTTTATTAATCAATGGATTAGATTTGTAATGCTGAAGAGGAAAACCCAATAAACGACAAAAAAAATTTAAATGCGCAATTTTCTATCAGATTTTTTACAATCTTTCACACGATTTTGAAAAATTTATAGAATTTAATGTAAAAAAAATTTGATTAAGTTATCTTGAAAATTTTCGGCGTAATTAAATATTAAAGCGAAATTTCGCCTCTTCGTTAAAAAATTCGCCAAAAATTCAGTTTTAAACATTCGATTTTTTTAATTGTATTGCAGAATACTACACCGTATTGTCTTTCAGGAAACATATTTTCTGTATTTTTCCAACATAGCGTCTACTTTACAGGGCCGTTCAAGAAATAGACTCGTCAAAATTGACCTTTTTTTTTAAAAAAAACGATATTTAATTTTTGCGTCAACATTTCGTAAAATAAATTATCCCCCCCCCGCGTTCTAAGATATAAAGTCCATCCGATTCCACTGCGATATTGAGTATACGTTGAACGGACGCGTAACGATGGCAATTTTAAAAATGCGGTTTTACGGGACGAAACGGTACGCATCAGCGATCGCTTCATCGGAAGGCCATGTTTCACCCGAAAAGTAACATTACGGGTTTTAATTTCACAGAAATTAAGGGGTTTTAATTAATTTCTCCCGAACTAATTGATATTTCGAAAAATCCTTTCTTAGTGGGTACTGTTGTTGTTGTTGTTGTGTCAAATAGCACTTGTCATGGACAAGCCCGCTGCTGAGCCCAGCAGCAGATTTAAGCCGAATGAAGCGTCTCTTGTATTTGAGTAGCACCAACTAGGGCCAAGAGTACGACTTTGCTACACACTCACCACATTCGCTTGCACAACCCCTTTTTACAAGGGGGCACATTCACACATAGCACACAGAATAACAACCATGCCCGAACCGGAACTCGAACCCGGGACTTCCAGAACACAAGGAAGACGCGTTACCTCTGTGCCAGCAAGCCGGCTCAGTGGTTACTTTCGTAATCATGTAGACATGCCTGCCAAATTTCAAGTCTGGGGCTTCAGCGGTATTGGCTGTGCGTTGATATATATATATTATCTCAGGACATTGATTTTTATATACATAGATTTTAACAGAACATAACTACAGAGGATCAATCCGTTTTGAAGGACTCAATACATACTTAAATTTTAAATATCAAATATTTGTATACAAAATTTTATCCATCTATCACTGACCATTTTCCAGTTATCTTATATTCGGACTTGGTGATAAGCAGATTTCCTCTGAATGGATTTTGTTCAAAACTAGAGAGAAGTCTACAATTCCAGCATAAAATCCATACATTAAATTTCATCTGTCTAGTTTAAGGCATTTTTGACTTCTCGTGTTCATATAGACATGAACAAATTTAATTAGAAAAGGAGTGAAATGAGTTCGCGATATTCTCCGCCCTGTTCAAGTTCTGCTTAAAAAACTGATGTCTAAAACTGATGATGTTTACGGCAGTAAAATACAGAAAGCGAACAGCAGAGATTCTAGAGGGATTATCTCCCCTCCAAAGCCACACCTGTTTCTGAAGGAGGGGGGGGGGAGATAAATAATAAAAAAAAGAGAAGAGGAGGAGATTTCAAATATTTCGTGCTTCGGAAATCCTAAATTTTTTAGAATACGTCAGGAACGGGTGAAAGGGCTTAGAAGCTCTCAATGTGTTTGCATTTTTAAGGGGTGGGGTCAGCTACAAAGTGGAAAGGAGAGTTCAATGGAATTTTCAATAAAATGTTTAAACTGTTATACAAAATGCACTTCAATCTAATTCTTTAGTAAGAAGCATTTAAGGTGTGTGAAACCATAGACTGGGTGAAAAATCTCGACTGCCTTTTATCTGTTCGTTTTATAGGTCTATGTTTTGGATTCCTTATTTTTTATTTTAAGAAAACTAGAATTAAAGTTATAGCTTATCAAAAAGATTGAAACTGTGGTGAGTGTTCAGGAAAATTTAAAAGAAATTGAAGAAATAAAGATGTAAATCGAAAGAGAAATTTCGCAAATTTTAACAGGCTTGGGCAAGACAAATATTGTCAGTTTTCTGGAAAATGCAAATTGATTCGCATTCAATTTGTCTGTAGTTCGCCGTTTCCGAGAACCTTCACCGAATATATACGGTTTAATCCGCAAATTAAGGTAAATTTTATTTTGCATCATTTTTTTTGCCGTTTTCCTCCGTTAAGAAATTCTACACATTTTTATAGGAATTCCATCTTAAAGGCTAATAAAGAATAACTTTAAGCATCAACCAGCCTGCTTATTCACCTAAATAATTGATATTTTAAGCAATAAAACCATTAACATGGGATGTATTTTATAAAATTTCTCCTTGACTGAAATGATTTGATATAACTGTAGGATATAAATTTAGCTGAATCAATCTCCTCCAAATTAAAAAGCTTTTATTATGCGAAATAAAAAGAGAAATGAAAATATCCAAAGAACGCGCTTTTCCTCTTAATCTTAACATTGGCAAAAACACAGAAATGAATCTTTGGAGACTTCAGTTTAACTTTTATCATATTACAATCTGAGGTTTACATACAAAAAAAAATTATTAAAAATGAATTTTAAATCATTGTAGAGAAAGGAAATTGTTGTAGTAATAATGGCAACTGCTCGGTTTTTATGATATGGAGAAATTATTTTTGTGAGTTAAGAGCTCTGAAAAATATGGCTACCAAATTCCGTACTTAAATCATGCGTCGTCACCAGGCGGCGTTTGAGTTTATTTTAGAGCTTGATTAAACTTTCTGCTTGGCACTTGTTACTTGATTTCTTTTGCGTCTTCTTTGAACAGACGGCGCGGCGAGCTCTCTCCAGAGCAACCTTGTCAGTTCAACGATTCAAGAGTTCTCGGTGCTGCGTCGATGAAACGGATTTCATGCCAGCTCGTTCGATGTTCCCGTTCCTAAAGAGTGAGCCCCAAATATCGAATGAGCCAAAAATCCGCTTGAAGAATTCCTACTTCGAGATGATTATAAAGAGTTTATAGAGCTCGCCATCTTTCTCGATGGTGCGCAAATGAGGGTGCATCGTGCCCAAAACAGGTAGGAAAGACCAATTATTAACTAAAAACGTACTTATTCCTTTTAAATTATGATTCGTCTATTGTGAGATGACAGATGCTTTCAAACAGAGTCTGCATATTTTTCTCCAGGAAATAATGCGAGGTTCTAAAATAAAATGAACGCCTCAATCACAAAATGTCCGCGAGTGCAAAGAACATTTGTAGTGGCTATCAGAGGAACACGCTGCTTTTGCGTTTTTTGATGATTCAACAAATGAAAAAGAAAATAACCAATAGTTTGATAGTGAAAGAAATTTATAAATCGATGAAATGGGTTGTATTTGAGCCAAGTGTAGTCCTTAAAAGGGGTCAAAAAGATTTTGTATTAACTACCGTATAAATCTGTCCTGGCCACATCCAAGTCGAGAATTTTCTCATGACAGTATATAATGAGTTTCAAACGGAAGGAGAGGACAGAAATGAGGCGCCGTATCTTGGAAAAATCCTCCGTGTCGAGAGAATATTGCTAAGATCAAAAGCTATCGTTCTCTGATTCCGGTGTTGTGACGCATGAATGGCTGAGCTGTTCACTGCCCCTAGATGACGCTATTGAAATAAAAGACGCTAAACCTCTGTTTAAAATCGTAATAATATAAAAAAGGTGTAAATATATAAAAAAAGTTGTAATTATTATTATTATTATTATCATTTTTTGCATAAGCTTGTTTAGTTTATAACAAGTTAAAATTCTTTAAGATTGTCATGAAATATTTTGTCAATAAAATTAGTTTAATTGAAAGTAATTAAATTCTTGATTTGTCTGAAATTCAAAAACTTTCAGCCTTAGTATCAATTCCTAAAGCTTATATTAAAAATTTGAGAAAAATGTTTATAATAATTCTTTTTTTATGAAGTAGAGCAAAATAATAAAGTACTCCATAGAAAATTTGATACCTTTTCTTTCTCTCTCAAATAAGAACCGCCCTAATGCGCAGTCCAAGAAAGAGAATGACCATGAGATGAAAAATCTTTATTTTAAAGCTCTATTGAAATTCAGATAAATTATAAACATATTTTAATTGTTTTTAATGGAATATTCGTAGGTTTATGTCAGCAGGAATAACCCATTTCGCGGGTTTTGCTAGATAAGCCGTTTAGTCGTTCTTAGAATATCGGAACATCATTTATGACGAATACATTGCCAAGGAGGCCACGGCACAGAGTCTTTGGGGGAAAACTGAGGATAGTATAACTCTTTACACAGTTGCTTGCGTTCGAAGCAATCCATTGAACCATTTCCAGGACACGGCGCCTCATTTCTGCCAGTTCCTTCCGCTTTAAACTCATCAATTTGCTAGCATAAGAAAAATCTAGTCTACGTCAAACTAGAGAGAATTATTTCTACATCATCATTTTCGAATATTTTTTATTAAATTGATAAAAGCAGATTTTTTTGAATCTTGCGAAGTATACCAATATTGAAAAAAGATCCACTGGGACTCGCAATGTGTCTCTTCCCTGACTGAAAGATTAACCCTTTGCACCCGGATGGTGACTTTCATTTAATTTCTTTTTAATTACATTAATGTCATGTTTTAAAGCAAGATTGAGACAAATTCTGGATGGGCCTCGTAATTTTGAACGGCGGTCTGATGGCGATGGCAGCTGAGCTTAATAAATTCCACATTTCTCAGGAAGTTTCTAACTTCACATTTCGATTATGAGGAATTTTCACATTTCAATCCATTAAGCTTTTATCAATCTTTTTTTTTCACTCTTTAAACTTCCACATTTCAACAGCGGACTTTGGTTCTGACGCATTTGGTTCTGTTTCACTTGCGCTAACTCATTTGAGAGTGTCATTTGCGTTCAAACTTTTAAAAGGATACCACATTATAACTATTATCTTTGTATGTAAAATTTGACGATTTTACAATGTGTGCCATATGTAATCAATCACTGTCAAAGTGAGGATGATACTCCATGTCTCTGATAACGAAAAAAGGCTTCCGTGGAAAAAAAACTAATGACTCTTACCGCGTTTCAAACGAGTGATAAAAGTAATAAATAGAATGAACGAAATTTGCTTTAAAAATTTATTATGAAGGAACATGTTCATAATTTTCCTACTCTGAAGATATTTATAAAATTATAATTTTGATGCACATAATACAAATTTAATCTATTAAAGTGAATTATAAATTTTAGTTTAGGAGGATTTAATCTTTATATGTCTTAAAGTTTAATTATATTTTACAAAATAAAAGAAAAAATTCATAGAAATTTTGTTAAATTCAAATTTAAATGTATATTAATAATTTTTAGTTTTTTCAATATGTATGCATGCTTGTATGTATATATATTCTACAAACTTGAAATTAGCAAATGTATTTTTTTACGTTAAAGCTGTTCAAATAAGTTATCTTGTTTTGCAAAATAATAAGCGCTCTTTACATAAATTCAATATATGTAAATCCCGGCAGGGATGCCAGATTTGGGGATTTCTAAGCCCCAAATTCACTTATCGAAGTGAAAGAGAAAAGGTACTCTTACCTTGTCGTTCCGGGAACTTCTAGATGAGATGGAATCGAGGTATTCCAACGTGAATCAGAACACAACATCAAAAACATTAGTCCAGGGTTTTCATTTTCATCTATTTTTTATTTGCTGGACGAGAACACAGGCACAGATAATTATTTACAAATATATACAGATATCCTTTTAGTTGTAGGAATCATTCACATCGCCTATAACCATCTCTGGATCCGTTTTCACCCCGAATCCAACTAAAGCTACACAAAAACACTCAAAACGAAACTGAAACTCACAGCTGTTACTGTGGGATAATGGGATTTTCCCCTGACGTCACCAATACGTTTGCGCGAAAGTGTTACATCACGTTATGGTTAGGCCAGGAATTCCAACATTTTCCCACCGTTGAGTTTTAATTACAGAAAACTCAAACATAATAATCAAATCAATATTTAAAAAATTCAAAATTATCAAATACAAATTGACAAACATCAAAACAATTGAATTAAGAAAATGCTTATACTATCGAATAAAAATCAAGAAAATATTCTAACTATCAAAATTACATAAATATTTCATACATCAAAATATCAAATTATTATTCATCGAAATATATCAAATTACCATTTATATCAAAGTATATCATAGGTAAAAAAGTATATCTTGGTGTTCAATTCTCAATTGAAGTTCTTAAGATATGAAGTAGATAATAAAAGTTCAAAATAAAAGAGTTTTTGTAAGAAAGAAAAAGTTAATTTCTCTCATTAAGAGTATCTTTACCTTTTTTAATCTCCTGCCATACCTGGAGGTTGGTTCATCAGGTTCAGGTTTGTTCAGAGAATCTCTTTCAGCAGCACTGGTATCATCGCAGGTAAATTTTACCGGTGGTTCACACTATTGTAAAAGTTCCTTGTCCTGTTCGCAAACTTCCAAAGGATACAATCTCAATGTTGGACGTAAGATTTCTCCACTTTTGGTTTTCAGTTTCACAAGTCTGATGCTTCTATCTGAAGATGTGAAGACTTCGATGACTTTACCTAAAGGCCAGTCCATTCTTTTCATATTGTCACTGAATATCAGAACGATGTCTTCAATTTTGATAGACGAGGATTTTCTTATTTTTCTTTCAAATTGCCTGAGCTGTCCCAAATACTCAGAGCGAAAGCGTTTTCTTAGATCTTGTCGTAACCTTTGGCGATAAGCAAATCTTTTATTTAGAGATTGACTATCTAGGAGATCTAGATCAGGTATTCCAATCTCTCTAACTTCTTGCAGGAACATATTGGGAGTAAGAGGTTCTAGGGCACTTGAGTCTTCACTTACATAAGTTAGAGGCCGTCCGTTGATGTCACTTTCACAGTCGCATAAGACTGTACATAACTCCTCATAATTTAGAGATGCTTGTCCTAGAACTTTACGAAGAATTCTTTTAACAATGCAAATTAAACGTTACCAAAAGTCACCCCACCAGGGTGCAGACGGGGGAATAAATTTCCAGTCAATTTTATTCACGGATCTGTATTTGGCTACTGTCGCCCAGTTAATCTTTTTGATGAGGTTATTCGCTCCAACTAAGTTTGTTCCATTGTCCGAATAGACGACACTTGGTCTACCTCGACGAGCCACGTATCTGCGGAATGACTGCAGGAAATTTTCAGTTAATAGTGAAGTCGTCAGCTTTAGAAGTACAGCTCTAAATACTGCACAAGTATAGATGACAATCCATGACTTTTGATTTTCCTTTAAATACAGAGGTCCAGCAAAATCGACTCCTATAATTTCAAACACAGAAGCCGCTCTAAGACGATCTATTGGCAATGAAGCTGTTGGAGTTTCTATTGCTCGGGCTTTTGCAAGTTACACAACTTTTCGGACAGTTTTACGGTATTTCAATATCCAAAATTCTTCTCTGAGGTTGGCTATCACTATTTGATCACCTGCATGACCTAGACAACAGTGTTTCCAGCGTACAAGTTTTTCAACTATCGGATGTTCACTTGGTAACACGAATAGGAAGTTTAAAGTTTTTTAAATCTTCTTTCAATGACAGTCTTGTCTTAATTCGGAAAAGTTCATTCTCATCAGTAAATACTTGGAGTTTTTGAAGTCGCTTATCTTGTGGCCCTGTGAAAGATTCTCACTGAACTGTTTTGATTAAGAAGATTTCGGATCTATTTCTTTCTTCCACAGTTATGTCTCAAAATTTTCTTAAATCCCGTTTCACTCTGCAGTTATCCACAAATCTATAAATCCAGGATATAACAATAAGAGGAGTAAAATAAGAGGAGTTTAGAATAAGAGGAGTAAAATCATAAATTTTAACATCTTTTTCCATATTAGTTACACTAACAACTGTTTTCTTTTTTCTGTGTTTATAATTTCTTCGTGTGGGAAAATGTTGGATTTAGACCAAATATTCAGGATGAGTTTTTAACCACGAAGGTCCTAACCACCAATTAGATTTGGCCAGATTTTCGAAATTGCAACCTCGAGAAGGTAGATCGGCTGGATTCAACTGTCCTGGTATATGATACCAATCATCTGAATCACTCAAAAGACGAATTTCTTTTACGCGATTGAAAACGAAAGTGGACCAGTTTTCGTTCTTTTTAATCCAATAAAGAGCATTACTGGAATCAGACCAATATCGTGTAGCAACATTTTCCATTCCTAAACTCTCTTTCACTGAATGACACAGTCTAGCACCTATATTGCATGCTAAAAGATCTAGTCTATAAACTGAAAGAGTTTTAAGAGGAGCGACCCTTGCACTACTTTGTATCAATTGGCAATTGGTCGAATTGATACCTTCATTCCTCAAAAATATACATGTAGCATATGCCTTCTCCGAAGCATCACAGAAGACGTGTAATGTTATATTGCTGTCTCTTTCATTTTTGTTTAGACATCTAGGAATAGAAATCTCATTTAAAATTTTAAGTTGACCTTTCCACCTTGTAAATTTTGTTGCTATCCAAGAAGGTAAATGGGAATCCCATGATAATTTTAGCTTCCAGCATTCTTGTAGCAGCAATTTTGGTATCAACGTTGCTGGGCAGGTAAATCCAATGGGATCAAAAATTTTATGAACAGTTGATAAAATGATCCGTTTAGTAATAGGTTGATCTTCTGTAACGGGATCTAAATCTCTCAAATCTACAGATAGTGAGTCAGTATTAATTTCCCATTTTAAGCCTAAAACTGGGACGATTTTTGCTTCTTCTTCTTCTGGTGCATCTTCTTCAAAGGGGGTATGCTCCCACCCTCGTAAGTTGAACTTTGCAGGTTTAAGAATTTCTATCGATTCGTGAATGAATTTCATTAACTCAGTTCCATTTTCAAAACTATGGACGCAGTTGTCTACATAAAAAGCCTTCAAAAATTTTTGAGCCGTTTTATTGTAATCGGGGGAGCATGATTCAGATGATAATCAAGAGTTGCTCCCAGTAAGAAAGAGCTGGAGGTTATTCCGAAAATTACTCTGCGGTGCTGAAAAATTCGTAAATTTTCTTTCTGACCACCTTGCCACCACAAAAACTTCAAATAAGGCCTGTCATCTTCATGTAGTTCTATCTGTAAAAACGCCTTTTCAATATCGGCTGGAACTCCATATTTTCCTATTCTAAACATGTTTAAAACGGAGGGAATAAGTTCAACCAAATTGGGTCCCTTTTCTAAGCAATCATTTATTGATGGCGAATTTTTGTCTCTGGCAGATCCATCGAAGACGGGTTTAATCTTCGTTGTGGAGTTTTCTTTGAAAACAGGGTGATGAGGTAAATAGTGTTCAGGCTCGGAAATAACTACCTCCTCAATAATACCTTGATCCAACCAGTCCTTAAAAATGTTTTCGTAATCCTCTGTTTTTCCTAATTTTTTCAGGGATTTAACAGAATTTGCAAGTTTTTTTTTCAGAAATACTTTTGCAGTTTGTTAAAGGGGGATGCCCTTCTACCCAAGGTAATCGTACTTGATACCTTCCCTCTTTATTTCTAGTAACAGTTTGTAAAAAATGTTCTTTTGCTAACTATTCCAATTCTTCCCCAGTTTTCTTTTCACTTGGATCATAAATTCCAAGTGTATCTAATCGCCATAAATCTGAGATGGTTGCATCATTAACGTGACAGGATAAAACAGTAGACGTACTCTCATTCTTTTCTAATTCATTTGTCTTTCCCATCAGTGTACAGCTTAATTTAGTTCCTACACAGTCTACTCCAGAACTAAGTTGCTTTACTTCTCCTGTGAGCAATTTACCAGCGACGTCAGCCCCAATTATCAAATGAATTTCTAATGGAGATGACTGATACAACAATTGGTCATCATAGGAATGCATTACATCAGTTAAAAATATTCTATTAGATTTAAGTTCTTTAACATGTGATAATTTTACTCTGGAAATATTGGAACAATTTTTTTCCTGATCCAACACATCAAAATTACAATGATAACTATTGTCTACATTACTTAAACGTACCAGGTATATTTTATGATTTTCCGCCTTTTCAACTCCGCTAAATAAAGAATGCAAAATTGATTCTTCACTAATAACTTCATAATCCATTTGTTCTGCAACGTATTTTGAAATGCAGGATCTTTGAGACCCTGTATCGTAGAGACACCGAATTAATTTCGTTTCACCATTCCCACGAATTTTTACTACTAATGTTTGTAAATAAACTTGACTTAAGGATGTTTTGTTAGTTAAAGTACTATCTGAAGTAATGTTCTCTTTCGAATTTTTTTCATTATTTTTAGTACTCGGGCATACATGATTAGCATTACACATGATAGGTAAATGTTTTCCATTACATTTAAAACAACAAATAGTTTGCTTGCAGAAACGAGCTATGTGTTTGGATTTAGAATTTAAACATCTGAAGCAAATTCCATGGTTTAAAAGAATTTCCTTCTTCTTTTCGTAAGTCAAACCTTTCGCAAATCTACAATCTTGAGTCAAATGTGATTTATTACAAAAAGCGCATTCCTTACTTTTTGAATCAACCGGATATGAATTTTGTCTGGAGTTATTAAATAAATCAAAACCAGACGGCTTTGCCTTTTCTCGAAAATGATGATTCGTTGGTTTTTTATGCTTTTCTAAATCGAAAGAAGAACGCGCAATTATTAATTTTTCTTCCGATTCGATTTCCTTTTTAAGAAAGTTTAAGAGTTGAGTTAACCTATCACTCCCTGAAATTTCTGCTATATTTAATTCAGTTTGATTACGTTCATAAATTAACGTAATCAAACAGAATTACGTTTAATGCTTCAGGATATAGCAATATCACTGAAAAGTTATCATCTGCAACCCCTAAGAATTTTAATGCTCTCAGCTGTCCTCCCTAAGTATCGTATAATTTTACTAGTGAATACTTTTGACCTTGAGGATTCGCGTTATTTATTACCACTGAAAGAAGCTCCCTAATATAAACTTCAATCAGCAGATCATCTCTTCCGAAGCGCTGCTTCAAACACTTGACAAATTCCTCATAATTCTTCCCTGTTGGAGGGAAAGATTCTACCAATTGCCTTGCTGTCGAAACCTTAAGTGTTCATTGCAACTAATACTGGAATTTATCGTCATCTACTATATCTACAATCTTCATGTATCTTTTTAAACTGCCCCCACCATTGAAGCCATTCTTTAATGTTTCCATTAAATTGTTTTAATTCCAGTTCCGGAAGTCTAAATTTACGATTAGTGCTATCGACTGATTCTTTCAATAGAATAACATCGTTAATAGGTTTTTCTAACGCGTTTAATCTCTTCTGTAATTTTGTTTTCGTTTCTATAAATCTATCTTCATAAGCAGTAATTGTTTCATATTCTAAATTAAAATTTTCTTGCGTGCACGTGACATCGCTTTGCAAAATAGCTAAAATCTTTGCATCTAAATCATTTAATTCTTAATACTTTTTTTTCTAAAAGGACTATCTGTGGCGCCAATATATCTGTGTCCTCTACTTTGTTTTCCAAAATTTCACAAGCTTTATTCAATGATCTCGTAAAATTACTCCTAGTAGGAGTTCTTAATTTTTTAATGCTTTCAACATCCATTTCTAATAATTTCATAAATTCTAATTCTAAATACCTCGAATTCAATATCTATTTACATAAATTCAATATATGTAAATCCCGGCAGGGATGCCAGATTTGGGGATTTCTAAGCCCCAAATTCACTTATCGAAGTGTAAGAGAAAAGGTACTCTTACCTTGTCGTTCCGGGAACTTCTAGATGAGATGGAATCGAGGTATTCCAACGTGAATCAGAACACAACATCAAAAACATTAGTCCAGGGTTTTCATTTTCATCTATTTTTTATTTGCTGGACGAGGACACAGGCACAGATAATTATTTACAAATATATACAGATATCCTTTTAGTTGTAGGAATCATTCACATCGCCTATAACCATCTCTGGATCCGTTTTCACCCCGAATCCAACTTGGGATTTTTCCCTGACGTCACCAATACGTTTGCGCGAAAGTGTTACATCACGTTATGGTGAGGCCAGGAATTCCAACAAGCACTTAGGTTAAAATAAATTATAAGAATCATATTTATACTTTCAAAAAACAGCTGCTGGTTGATAATTACTGAAATTCCTTCAAATCTGAAATACATTACTTCATTTCCTAGCTCATTTAATGTCAGATTTAACTATTCATAACCTAATGTACCACAAACGATATCTAAATGCAGCATCTAAAGTACTATAATTAAAACGCTTGTGCTAACGTACTATAATTAAAACGCATCATGTGCTAAAGTTTTATTCGCAGGTAACAAAGTAGTAAATTTCCGTCTAATTTTCTTAAATGTGCTACCAGTGATTTAATACCAATTTTCAATTTATCCTAGATCTAAGCATGAAAGAGAGCTAGAAATTAAATATGTTACTTTATATTTTATTCTTTTTTTTTCCGTCCCTGAATTTTTTGGCAGAAGTATAGATTCATGTAAATGAACCTTTATTGTAACCGAAATTGAAATTACAATACTATATGTTTAAATGTTAAGGCGTAAGTTTAGACTAATTTCATAGCTATGTCAGTAAGATTTCTGAAGTCACCTTTTTTTCTTAAAAGAATTGCATCGTTGCACTTAGGAATAAGTTTTTTTCTTTTTGAAATGCTGCATCCAGACATACTTCCAATTACAAAATTTCATTAAATAAGGAAAGCAATTGAGCGAAAATTTCAAGAAGATGAATTTTTATATGTCCATCATAATTTCAAGTGTGAATTAGTATATTTTTCTTTTATTTTCCTTTATACATACAAAATTTCACACTTCTATCCAGAAAATTCGCAGATATGCTTTTTAAATTTACAAGCAATGGTCATAGTATATATATATATATATATATATATATATATATATATATATATATATATATATATATATATATATATATATAAGAGGAATAAAAAAATATGATATGATAATTAATCAAGAGAAAAAGGAACTGGATAAAAGAATGCTAGCTTTTGCTAAAAAAAACTAAAATTAAAGCATGTTCACTTATTTTCTCTTATTTGTCCCCTACAGTTAATTTTTTTTTTTAAAAAAACCTTTAAAATTCAAATTTGTAACGTGTAGAACGGGTAGTTACAATTATTTCTCGGGCAAACATTTCTTCAAATACTTAAAAATTATTCTTAATAAAATTAAAGAAGAAAATAATTTTATAACTAATAGCAGCAAAGAAATTTCGAACTTTCTTAAAATAACAACATTTTTATTGTTAATACTTATGATTTTGAAAACCTTTACACTTATCTCCCGCATGAAAAATTAATAAACGTCTGTATGTCTTTATTTGTGGAATATTTAAATGAAAATATTATATTAAATTTAATATTACTGAAAATTACATTTTTAATGGAATTAATTTTTAGAAACAAATTAAAGGTATACCAATAGGAACGCCTTTTTCAAGTGCCCTAGCGAATATTTTTTTACATTACTACGAGAAAAAATCCTTAAGCTTAACTTAATTAACGGATGGAGGTACATAGATGACCTCCTGCTAATTAACTTAGAGAATACGAATGTAATAACAGAGTGCTATCCAAAAGAATTAATTCTAAATAAAACAAATGAAAAACTAACCGAAGTTAATTATCTTGATTTAAAAATTAAAATTACTAACGGTAAAACATTGGTGGGTTTATTTGACAAAAGAGACGAATCCAATTTTAAAATAATAAAACTTAGCAATTATAATTCTAATTTAAACTAACTAATTCTAATTTAAAAATAGAATCTTTTCACAATTTAACAGAATAAAAAATATTTATAATAATAAAAGATCCTATATAGAAGTTACAGATTGTTTTTTTAAAAAATCAAACCAATAATGAATTCCCAAGGAATTACGGTAATTTTAAAATTTTAATTAAAGAAGGTTTAGATCTCTTGGACTAACCCACTAGTAGGCACAGAGTTTTTACAATAAATTTACGATTTTTAAGAAGATAATTTTTCAATTCTCCGGGGTCCGCTATGCACTTGCTTCTGCATTAAATTCTACACTTACATCCAATTTCAATAGGAATTTCCCGTGCTTGTGAAAATCACAGGAAAACACAATTAATTTTATTATATTAAAAATCTTCTCCCTATGTTTTCTTTTTATCCGTGAGATTGTAAACATAGAAAAACTTAAAATATTTAAAATTAAAAAGGCCGGAAATCGAATAATCTATGATTGGCCTACCTAAGCTAATCTCTGATTGGCCCAGGCGGCTCTCTTCCTGTATCTCCTTCCTGATTGTCACTAGCCTCAATCTCTTCCAGTCTGTTTCATTTGCTCTTTAGCACTGCTTGGGTGCACATCTCTCTCTTAAGGGTATATTCTAGGCTTCTTATTTTCGTACTTGTTGTTTTGCTTATATTGGTTTGTTTTTAAATGTATTTAGTATTTCGTTATAGATTTTTTTTCTTCAATCTAGAATTTTATTTGTGAGTTTTGTCTTTTTTGCTTTTTTTCCTAATTGTCATTTGTTTGTTATGCTAAAAATTGATGCCTCTCTTTTACTTTAAAATTTGGAATTTTTGGGATCATAAAAAAGTTAATTTTTTAGACAATAGTCTAACTCTCTACAGTAAAAAATTCCACTTTTTATTGGAATCCTTACGTGATGGCGACCCTTGAGAAAGTCATCAGGCCAGATTTCTCATTTTTCACTTACATATCTGCTTTTTATTCATCTTAGTTCCACTATGTCTTTAGGAATAGCGCTCTCTTAATACATTTGTGTATCTTTCTAATTAATAATGAATATGGCAATTTATTATATACCTTTTTTAAAATTGTTTCTTTATATATATATATATATATATATATATGACAGACGTCTTAAAAAATAAAATATATTATTTAGAGTTAAATGGAAAAGTTTACAAGAGGAAATATTACAGTGAATTTGATTACAACATGGAGATATGAAAGAAACTGAATGTTCGATCATTCCCTCTAGAAGGACATTAGAAATCTAAAAAAAACTTGCATTATGTGATTAAAAGAACTTACCGCGTAGTTGGCAAGCAAAAAAGGTCTTTATCGACCAGGTATTGGTAAGTTTCTACCTGAACATTAATTGTCTCGGTGTTTCGAAAGATCGACTGATGGCGTCGATCTGGAGTGATGTATTAATTAAAATGAACGTTCTCTGGGAAATGATCAAATATTTTACTAGTTTCGTTTGGAGTCATGCCCTACAATGGGACAACAGAATCAAATGATGGCAAAACAAAATAACTCCGTGAGATATCCTTACAGAACTACCTTCTCAAGACAGAGTTGGTCTCTCAGCTCTTACAGAATGTGTAGAACTATAATATGAAACTTACCTTTTATTAACAAACAAGTTTCAACTATAATCATAAATTTGACGATTTAGGAAGGTTTATGCAATAACCTTAAATAATACCGTTCTTAAAGATAAGAAAATGAAATATCACAGATGAAAAGATGTATACCCAATGTTTACAATTCCGGATTTAAAATAAAGCACATAAAAATTCCAAAATATTTTATGTTGCGACCTACAATTAACTAAATATCTAATCACAAAAATCTTTTGAATAAGTTGATATAGAATGATAAGAAATGATATGAAAATACGATAATTGTTGTAAACGAATATAAGACAATTATTTGAAACTGGCTTTATCATACAATAGCAATTAATTTCACAGAAGAATATAATATGAAAAAGATTAAAAATAATAACTAATATTCAAAATTGAATTACTATAAAGATGCTTCATTAAATCATCTGATGAAGTTGTAGAGTTCGCTCACTCGTTTTGACTCTTACTTCATGCCTATCTTTAGAGATCGCTCTAGTCATTTTGTAAGGACAAAAATAATTTCACTCTTAGTTTTAGTTTAGTTTAAAATTGGGTCCTTTGGATTTCTACTAGATCACCTTCTTTGTATATTATAGTTCTCTTTCTTCTTTTGTTGCCGTCTTTCTATTCTCAGACTGTAAGGTTTAGATGGTCTTTTTTGGCATTTTTCCTTAAAAATTCACTTTGTTGTAATTTTTCTACATTTCTTCTAGTAGCAGGTCTTTGATTCGGATGTCTCCCTTGTTTCACATTTTGGTTCCTACTAAAAAGTGGTGTTCATTTCATATAGCGCTGTCAAGTATTCTTTGTAATCTGTTGACATATTTGTACCATTTCATTGAGTCGTTCAACGACAGCTTGGTGAGGACGAGAATCAAAGTTCGGTGTATTCGTTCAACCTGACAGTTTCCTCGAGAAATATCTGTTACTGTTTGTAAATGTTGTATGTTTTCTTCAATATAGTAGTCGTGTAATAATGTTGAAGTAGACGTTGAACTTTCGTCAGTGATAATTCTTATAGGATTGCCAACGTTTTTCTGTCGTAGTTTCAACTTTTCGAAAGCGCTTTCAGCAGGCACAGTTTTTACGAGATATAGCCAAGTAAATTTGATAAATGCGTCTACTTCGGTGAAAATGTATTGACGACTTTTATTTTTGGAAGTTAAAGGGCCAATGAAGTCGAAATGGTACATATTTAAGGGTATGTCTTCTTTTAAAAAAGAATTTAAAAATCCTTCTTATTTCGCCAGTTTTCTTATTAGCTAAGATACGTGGGACACAATTAATGATTACTTTTTTGACAAAAAATAGAATAAAAAATTCCTGTTTCACAATTTCTGCTGTTTTTGCCCTGAGAAAGGGTCAATTTCGAGAAACAATTTGATTAATTTCGTTCCCATTGCTTTAGGGGTAACGATTAATTTTCGACCATTTAAGTATTTGTAGAGTATACTGTTCCGTTTTAAAAAATCTTCCGATTTTGCTTCTCTAGAAGAGGCTTCAATGTTTGTATGCTATCATCTTCTTCATGTGCTATTTTAAACTTTGAAGTTGATGTATCATCACAGATTATCATTACTGGATATCAACTCAGTTCTGTTAAGTGTTCTCTCGCAGCAAACTCACGATTCTACCTCTATCTATAAGCATTTTGATTTTCGTTTTTCCGAAAAATATTTCTTTAGTACATAAACCTTCCTAAGCGATGAGTGTGCAAGTTTCTTTTGATTCATTTATCTCTTTTTTGACGTTTGTTTGCTCGTTGTGAAAGTATTTACTTCTTTCGGAGGTTCTTTGAATTTCTGGGAATTTGAATAGTTCGTCTGAGCATACTTGAAAACATTGTAGTTCGAATATTCCTCGTAATTTTTGTTGGGATACCCCTTCTGTGCTGTCTTGATTTCTTTGATGAGTTGGTGACAGAAGCGTCAGGATGTTTGTTGTAATTTGTTGACGCTGGAAACTTCTTATCTGTCCTGTTATACTCGAATTTTCTTGGTGCTTCACTTCTGCGATATTTTTCAGTGAGTTTGAATTCTTGTTTCTTCACGAATGAACTACTCGATTTTTGTGTCAAAATCCTTTTACAGTCTTCAAATTCTAATTTTTCTGGTAATTGGACATGAGAGTTCATATTTGCCCATTTATCAAGATAATATCCTTTAAATTCAAAGGGCGTTTTTCGTTTTAGTTGATCTGTTATGATTAGAACTGATAATTTCTCGAAAGAATCTATCTTTAATACACTTATCCAGCCAGAGTAAGTATTTCGTTCATGGTAAAAATCAGTTCATGTTCTTTCAGGTTCCTTTTGGTGAATGACAAATGGCTGTCGAAGTTTTCCTGCAGTTAGTTTAAAACGTTTCAGCTGTAAGTTTTTAACGCGTTCGTAAGAGTTAGTTTTGCCGTTCGGCTTTCTGGATGTGATGTGAGATACTTCCGGTGGTAATAAGCCTAACAGATGAGAAACCAAAATTTGTTGATTAATATTCAATCTCTGTGCTTGACTTTCAAATAATTTTAGATAAAGAATAATGTCTTCTTTTAAGTCGAGCGATATAAAAATTTGGACACTTCTTTGATCAGAAACTTAGTACCACTTTCTTCGGATGCACCAGCAGCTAATTTGTAATACATTTGCACCTAACTTTTCCAACTCAAGTTCATCTCCGCACTTGCGTCCAGTGAATTTGTCCTGCTGTTTTTGGTCCTCTTACCTCAACTGTTCAAGGCGCAGTTTTTCCTCTCGTTCTTCAGATAAGCGACGGATAAAAATATAATGAACTAAGTTCCCACGGGGAAATAACCATTTGCAGCGGGTAGTTACCGATAGCGGAGAAATTTGTAAAATGCAAAGAATGCAGACATCTGGTACTCAAAGCGAAGTACAGTGGTCAAGCTAAGTCCAGATGTTTCTAGGCGATTTGTGCGATCTCCAATGGAATTGACATGTGTTTGGAACAAACATCGCGAGAAGGAACCAGATGTGTCCCTGTCAATGGATAAGAGACGCCCACCTTTCAAACCGACACAATGAGGACCGGCGGCATATGGTGTTTTTTCCTTCTTGAGAAGACTACCTCAGCCAAGAAGGAGATCACCCATCTCTTTGCTAATCGATGCTTTCCCCTCTCATCTAATTGGAAAGATAACTTAGGTCAGATGATCCAATGAAAGTTGGGAACTATCCTGATTGGTCATTTGTCATCGAAAACCGGCCTATGAGACCCAAATAAAATGGGGACGAAAGAGATGGACACAAAAAAAAAGGAAGCCAACTGACGAAGTGAGAGCTAGTGATTGGAGCTAGAATTCAGCTTGGAATTCCGTGTAAAATTATCAGGAGAGAATTTGGAGTGAACGTAGGCAACCGCGCTGAGTAGGCTGAGCCCATATGAACAGATAGTTCATCGGAAACATTCGGACCACAGTGCGTTCCGTCTGAAGAGTGAAAATTCATTCGACTTCTCTCATTTGGGAGACTTCCAATTAGTTAAACAGTTTGTGTTCTGAGTTGCTCTTCCTGGCAATTCATCGGGTTACGTTGCCGGAAATACCAGCTGGTTAATCGACGAGCGGATAATCCCGAACCTCGGGCTGAATCTTACGGGAGTTTCAAGAACTCCGTCATATCTCTTCACCTCCGAAACAGATTCCTTACTTATCTGAAACACAGCACCTCTCCATAGTGGAACTCTGACCTGATTCTACGTATGTACCTGTAAAGTAATTAATCAAGAAGGTGTACCTGTGCGAAATAAATACTCATTATAGTTGGAAATAAATATATTTTAATTTTCTCAAAGACCTGAGTTTGTTTTCGGCGCAACTCACTAGCAGCCCTGGCCCAAAACGTTACAATGTATTTTTTCTTCTTGCTCTTCTTGCGGTTTTTCCCTGACTCGCGATCGTCAACAATCGTTGTATGCAGGATCTTGGTTAAGTCTTCGTCGTTTTTTTCACTATCAGTAATAAGGTCTTTGAGTGTGGCGATGGTCTTAGATTGATAGATTTTTAAATAGAAATCTATGGCTAAAACAAATAAATTTTTGCTTCAACCTTTGCTGAGATTAAAAATTGTCATTTTAAAATTTAAATTTAATCTTAATAAGTAACTAAAGGAATTAACGAAATTGCCCCGCGTTCAGACAATAACAGTGATGTTGCTATTGTATGGCAACTTTCGTTTCCATTTATCAAAATTCTCAAGGAAGAATCCTATTGCACCAAAATATATTAAAAATATGAAATACGCAAATTTTATTCATATAGAAATATTCTAGACCAGTAACGTGGGAAGACAACTTGGCGAGCTAAAATGCATAATGTTTACAAAGTATCTCAATTAATAATTTCAACTGAAAAAAAAAACATTTTTATAAAAACCGTTTAATATATTAGTTGTTTCATTTTGCTGTAATAAATGGAAACAGAGTTTGAAAGGGGAAAAAACAAAACAATGTAAATCTTGTTTTAAAAACCAACTAATTAAATTTGTTAAAATGTGAAGAAGAATTTAATCATTCAAAGTTTTTCAAATAACACTCAAACAATTAGATTAATATAGAAGCTGATTACTTTGAGAAAAAAATGTTTTAAATTATTTTTTACTACACCTTTAAAATCAAGCACATGTAAAATCATTCATCAGCGAATTCTAAAAATGTGCACACTTTTGAATGGAAGGCATACTCTAAACACTTCGAGTGTCGATCGACTTTTGTCTGGACTAAACAGCTGGAGAGCGACAGATGAATGAATTCTCGGGGAGAGGCGTCAGTGAAGGTCAGCGACGCAATACAAATGAAATTGCAAACAGCGCAAATGCCAACTACGAAACATATGGAATACGATAAATCAGTTCGTTTTTTTTTTTTTGAATGAAAATATACAAATAAAACAATTTGAATAATGTATTCCATTTTCTTAATATTTAAAAAAATATACTTGCAGAGGATTTTGTTATATATCACAAATAGAAAAATAGTAATTCAAAAAAATGTAAACTCGCATGCTACTTTAGAAATAAGAATTATTCCTTTTGCTGAGCTAAAAACAATTTTATAAACGATAAGACTGCGGCTTTGAAATTCTTCTGAAGTCTTTCCCAGATTTTTCTTTTAATGAAAGCAACTTAAAAACAGTGCCTCATGTGCCGATCTCTCACTGGTGTTGTTGGAAGCGTTTTAATATATTTCAGTTATTGATTCTCCTTCAAGATCGACGGAGACACTGCCGACTGCCGTTGTTGAAAGAAAATTTTCAAAAGTATATTGATGTACTCTGGAAATGAAATTAGTGGACTTTCAGAAGAGCTTGAATGACGAGACGACTCCACTTGAGCAGGAATGCGTAGTTATTGTTAGTATTGAGAGGCAAACCTTGCGTTTACATTTCAGTACTTTTTTTGCATTTTAAGCATTAAAGCAATTGTAAAAAAAGCTAGGAATTCCAATTAATCAGACTTCCGATCAATACTTAAAGGAGATTTTAAATCAATTACCCCCAGTTATTTATGTGCAAGTCTAATCAAATCTTCCAAAAAATGTTAAACTCTTCAGATATTGGGGGTTTTAGTGACGAAGTATCTAGATGTGTGTGTGTGTGCGTGCGTGTGTGTGTTTTGAATTTACGGATTAATTTTCACAACTAAGATCAAAATAATACAAACGAAGGATGAAGAGACTTCCTAAAAAAATAAAAGAATTTATTTAGGGTTAAAGGGAAAACTTTACGAGGAATATTTAAAAGGAAATAGAAAATAGATTAAAACATGGAGATATGAAAGAAACAGAAAGTTAGATAATTCCCTCTATTAGGACAACAAAAATCTTTTTTTTAAAGAAAAGAATTATGTGACTGAAACAACTTACCGCGTAGTTAACGAGTGTGAAACGTCTTTATCGAATGGGGATTAGTAGGCCCCTACCTGAATATTAATTGTGTCGGTGTTTCGAAAGATCGACAGATGGCGTCGATCTGTAATGCTAAATTAATGAAGCTTATTTTCCTATATATATATATA
>JAOUZG010021225.1:1312309-1324131 GCA_026289955.1 Argiope argentata
ATATATATATATATATATATATTCCTTTTTTAAAAATATGTTTATTTTAGAGTGATTTAAGAAAATCAACCTAAACATGTCCTCGTACCTTAAATTAATTCCCACATAACGTATCTGGTTTTGAAACCTTGGAGGGTAAATGCAACTGAACGCATGGATCACATCAGTTTTGTTTACTTTTACCATCGGCTTTTTCTTCAGTGGTGAAGAAACCGCTGTAATTTTCACCTTCGAACCCTCCCCCGTTTCCAATCGGCTGTCTTGTCAAACTGCACAAAGAGCCGCCGGCGTGCGACGCGCCCCCTCTCTTCCCCTGCCGCGCATTCATCCGACAGTCCGTCTCTCAGTCGACGTGCGCACGAAGTCGGGGTAAGACGTGACGGCTTAGCTCGCTCGAAAATGCACCGTTGCGGTGTCGGTAGTGGGTGCCTGTGGATGTTATCTGGGTTGATGGTGTTATCAGTGACGGGCGCTTACCAGTACCTGGGTGAGTGAAACTCATGCTTGATGGGGTTTTTTTGTTCATTATTATTATCATTTCAAATTGAATCAAACAATTTTCCTTTGCTTTCGGGGCGACTAAAATTGTTTGTAGCATTCGCTTTTGAGGAGAGAGTGCATAGGAAATGAGACCAACACTCAATTCATAAATAAATATACTTTCTTATTACAAATATTTGTTATAATCAAGTTTTTAAGCAAAGAATTTTGCAATTTGCTCTACTCCCTTTGATGTGCTGAATTTTGCGCGGTAGTGTATTCTTGCAGCTGGTGAAGAAGAGAAGTGTCAATTTATATCATAAACTAATTTTGTGTGCAAACTGTTTCTGAAAGCTGCATATTTCCCTTTTATATACTATTGTAATATATCAAAATCTGTTGTTTTCACCATGAAAATAGCGTAAGAAACTTCTTGAAACTAATACTTCGTTCAAGCAATAAATAAAGAAAAAATCTTTCGAATGTTAAAAAGAGGAATGAAAATGTCAGACTCCTTTTTCAGCATAAGGGATGTTCTTTTGATATTTAACAGCACGTATGTGCTAGTGGCATGATTTTAAAATTACCTTCCGGATATTTTTATTCAGAGACCGACGCCTACCTCTATCTATGCAATAAATTGTTTCAAGCACTAATTACTAACTTCAAGTGAGATTTTTTTTCTACTTTATAATCCTTTTTTCAATTATTTTGTGTCCATGCATATAAGTATTTTATATTTATACATAAAACATCGGGAAATAAAAATAATTTACGTTAATGAGTTCAACAAATATTGTATTTATTAAAAATTCTAAGGCAAGCATTTTCTATTAAATGCATTAGAAACCGTTTGGTTATGCATGCAAGTAAATCTTCATTAAAAAATTAAATTTATCAAATAATTTTGAAAGTGTTTTTTCATTAGCAAAATTGAATCTAAAGATAATCTTTAAGATCAATGAATCAGTAGCACAAAAATTTCTCGGTATTGAATGACACAATTCTGAATTAATTTATCATTAGTTATACTTTTCTGAAAACCCAAAACTATCATACATAATAAATTTAAATCAAAATTGCTTTGCGCTCTTCCTGTTAGTTATGACATTAAATTATTCTCATTTTGTCTATACATTTCCTTAAATCTTCCAAACTGACTCCATAGTTAAAAACGGCATAACATCTTAATTCGAAAATTATAAAAACAAACAATCAAAACTGTTGCCATACAAATAAAACTAAATACAAAAGCTAAAACTAATTAAATGGCTAAACAGTAGCGGTAGCTGCGCTTGGCACTTCCTTCATTTAGAGAATGTGATAGTCAAAAAATCCAACTCGAGAAATTCCTGCTAACCGTTTTCAATTTGTCTGATTTATCAACTAATTTAATTTATAATTCCCGATTCAACTACTTGTCCCGAATATTGAGTCTCGTATAAAAGTATCAATATTCTGGATTTACAATAAGTGATTTCAGTGACGAAATTAGAACTTTGGACGTATGGAAATGAAAGTATGGAGTGCGACTACCAGCATATAAAAATTATTAAAAAAGAAAAAAAAAACATTAATTTTTAATGCAAGAATAGAATATATAAATGAGTTTAAAATTGCATAGAAAAATCCATGCTTAAATAATGTTTTTTACATTTTAACATTTAAGTGCTATAAAAGTAAAAATAACAGATCTTTATTTTTATAATAATTTCAGAATTTTTTTTCATATAATTTATTTTTTATTACTTCATGTTAAATTTATTTTTCGTTGACTATTCTCAGAAATCATATATCCAACCCGAACTATTTATTAAACAAACAAAAGTTGCATCCATATTACAAATAAATAGGAAGAGTAATCCATTTATCTCAAATTCCTCTTATTATTTTGACACTTACAGAACTTAATCCCGAGTTAATCGGTTAATTTTGATTCTCAATCAGTGGCAATATCAAATTATAGCACTGATATGATTTCTATACTCGATATTATCTACAACAATAGTTAATTTAAATTGGAATGGTTGTTGTTACTGATGCCACTTGCCATGGACAAGCGCGCTGACGGTTGTCAGCGATTTTAAGCTCATAGAGCGTCTCATGCGTCACATTCGCTTGCACAACCCCTTTTCACAGATGAGCACATTCATACATCTCACAGATAGATCACAAAAGAACAGCCATGATCGAATCGGGACCCGAGACGCACAGATCGCGGGGAAGAAGCACTGCCCCCTAAGCCGTCAAATTGGAATGTGAAGAGGAGAAAACATTAAAGTGAAACGTTTCTCTTTTTTCGTATACAATTGATTTAACAAAAGGAAACAAAATTATTTATTCTAATTTTCGGCCAATTTCGATAAAATCCTTGAAGAAGTATTTATCTCATTTGGATTTTGTTGGGGACGACAGCTTTACGAATGGCAGAGGCATCATATAAAACTAAGCAAATTATAAGGTTATTAAGGCTATGTTAGGTATTATTTTCTCGTGCACGAGGAGAGATATAATATTAATCATTAAAAAGTCCGATATTAAGGTTTTGATGAATCGTCATATTTCTGACCTTCCTTAGTTCGAAAAATATTTCCTTTTACATTGATACCTTTCTTTCTGTAAACAAAATACAACACGAACTGAATTTAGTGTCACGGTCTTTACATCAAAACCTTAGACGCTTTAAAAATAATCCGCAGGTAATGCATTTTTCCTCTTCTTGTTTGTGAACAGGATAACTTAAACCAACGGGAGTTATCTTCCTAAAACTTCCTGGCATACTTCCAATGAAACCAAATCTGACAAAGAACTGCGACTGCAATCATAAAATATATACCGAATTTGTATTCAAATTTGGATTATGCTTCTTAAAATACAAACCCACAGACGGTCAACCTCTTTTTGGATTTGGCTTAAAACTTCGTAGATGTCTTAAATACAAATGTCAAATACGTGTACCAAATTTTATCCATCTAGCTCACTTCGTTTTATGGCTATCTTGTTAACTTATATTCAAAAGACCGGACAGACAAATTTGTTGCAGAGGCCATATACCGAATTTCATTCATCTAGTTCAAAGCGATTTTGAGTAACCTTTTTTCACTGGTGTTCCCAGACAGACTTGTCACATACTCAAGAAGGACTAAAATGTGGAGATACGTCAAAATCTAATGTTCGATTATTTTTTTGACGATTCCAGTATTTTCTCTGTGCTTCGTGTTCAAGAAAAAAAAACTTAGTAAGCTATTTGGTTGAAATTTATAGTTCAAAATATAACCCTTATTGAATTTTGGATCCAAACCGTCAAGCAATTGATTGTTAGTTGGTCTGTGCATTAGTATGCGTATGCCCGCTTATCTAAAAAAGCAAAATAGAGAAATACAATCTAGTATGCGGTTGTATTGCTATAGATGATAGTCTTCACGGGACCAGCTTCCAGATGAGTGAAAAGGAGTTTTCAGGACCTATCATCATGAGCTGAGGGAAGAAAATTCCATTTGGTTTTAATCAGGAAGTCATCGAATAGTGTTAGTCACCCGGTTTTTACAATAACTGGAGCAGCTGTTGTAATGTTGATTTTTCGTCCTTCTATCCTTTGGACCTCACACAATAAAGCTGCTGACCGGTGGGAAACCCAATATGTACCGATGTTGGGCCTGGAAATGCACTGCCATCAAACACCCCGAGAGATGACTTAGTGTCGACAAGCCGACAAAGCCTTTCAGATAAGTAGGTCAGTGTCGATTATAGATCTTTTTTCAGCAGTTTTGAAAAATAAAAGTTTGGATTTATTTATAATTTTTTTCATTAACTAATTAATAAATCGCTCTTAAGTTTGTTCAATAATTAAAAAAAATAATTATAATAAAATAAATAGTTTAAATATGCAAGCCGTTCAATGAAAGTTCAGAATAAGTTGTATAATTATTCACATGTTATGTGCTTAAAAAAGTTTAGGCGAGTGAGAATTTTTTTAATTCTTTTTTTCGCTGTAAACATTGTGCATAATTAAAATTAATCCAACGCATGATTCCTTAAAAGTTTTTTTACTGACGTTTATTTGATATAACATAATCTACAGAATATTTAGCCAAAGGAAACAATTGCTTTAATTTAGAATCACGAAAGTAAATTCGTCTTACAGGCAGTTGTATGAATATTATATTAATTGTAAATTTAAGGGACCAGGAAAAAAATTTCACATTTCCAATACTGCAATTAGCTAATTTTCTTTGTGTAAAAAGTAAAAGAGAGATAAGAAGGTGGGAAAAAACAACAACAGTAAAAAAAAAAACATTACATTTATTTTCTTTATCTGACAGTGAAAAAATCTTAATAATTTAGATATTTGAAAAAAAAAATTTTTTTTTTTGGAATAATTGAATATTTACATTTGAAATTTAACCGCTGAGGCTTTGTGATGGCATTGTAAAAAATACAATATGCTAAATTCGATCTGCCTTCCAGAATTCTAAATATCGAAAATTTTAGATTTTAATTAAAAGAATGGTGATCAAATTTATATTTTAGAAAAACAATACTATTTTAAAATTACCGTTTGTATTACTTATATCTTGAAAAATAAACATTATCGTTTGTATTATCATTTGAGAAATACTTGTTACGATTTCGAGTGTGAAACTTTCCGATGGATGACAGTCGCCAAAGTTCAAAATTCTTTCTGTACATGCGGAGACACATCATAGCTTCATGGGTTGTTTGAGACGATCACAACTTTTCAGGTTTCGCGACTTTCTGTAGAGCATTACTTCCCCGTTTCTTCAGCGGTCTGCGTGTTTTCTTCCTCCGCTGATCCGAATTCAGTTATTACATTGTCATCTAGAGTGAAAGGAATCGAGCCGTTCTCACCCTCCTAAATACGCACTTTACATTTTCACTGGCGTCTTCTCCGGAAGAAATTGAGCGACGGCACAAGACGGGTTTTAAACCTCTTCGCCATTCGACCTTTAAGTATTGTTGGACAATTGAATTGTTGTCGGTTGGAATTATATGGAGATACTACCTATTTGCCAGAATTTTCATGGAACGATTCCATGATAATTTCTTCAGATCTCCAGTCTTGCATAAGCAGTACAGAAGAGTGAACTTGAAACAAAATACCGATTCATAGTAAAAAAATTAATGACTTGTAACGCCTATTAATGCAATGATAATAAAAACTTTCTGCATTCTTTGGTCTTATCTTATATTCTCTTTGATAGTTCACCTTCCCCATTATTCGAAACTTTTGGATGTTGTGTTATATCTTCGTACAAGATTAAGCCTCTAAAGATTCTGACTACTTTGAAAATGGGAGGTCAAATCAAATGAGTCACGATTTCGAACTTTTTGCTGTTCGTTTTAAAAATACGAGAGTATAATCCTGAAAATTTTTCCCGCGCTTACATAATTCACAGGTGCCTTTTACTTCATAATAAAGTGAAATAAATACGCGTTTTGAATATTCAATACAAATCTACTATTTCGGGGATAGAACCATGCATCAAATCCCGTTAATCGAAGACATAGCGTTATTGTGCGCTTGTGCTTAAATAGATTAATCTGTTTGCTGATTTGACGATACTCATCTGTTCAGAAAATAGTATGTTAATTTGCCACCCAGGTTTGCAGTATTCGCATACATACTGCGGCAAAATTTTAGAAAAAGTTTAAAGGCAGAAATTTGTTGGAGGTATGCAGTCTTGGGTTCAAGACTTGATGCCACATTTCATCACTCTAGCTCTCTGTATTACTGAGATGTCATGTTCACTTGCGGATGGAGACGTAATTATATCACAAGTAAAAAGCAATTATATAATTTTAGATTCAAGAAGATCCCAGCGATTCATCACCTGAGATTAGAGGTATATATATATATATATATATATATACACACGCTTACCAAAGGAGGAGAAACATTGTCGGAGGGCTTGTTTTGTAGACTGAATTGAAACTCGCTTCACAACAGGCCATTCGTGCGAAGTAGCAGAGTTCCTCCCCTCTGTGTCGTTATTATGGAAGTAGGAAAGGGAAGAAAGATGGCGATGTCCAGCTGAGCTATCTGACTGACCGTTCCCATCTATTTCTCGTGACTAGGATGCAGAGGTCAAAGAAAATGACCCGATAAAGGGCGGGGCACAAAAGAATAGAGTATCGTGTGGAATGGCGAGCGAATCTCACAGGTGGTCTGCAACTCGCCTCCCACTATTTGTTTGGTAAAAGGAGTAAATTTTAAAATACAGTTTAAAGTAATTTTGATTGATAAAAGGCTATTAAATATTTTGAACTTTAGTTTTAATATTTGAATCACATCTTTAAATTAAATATTTTTTTTATATGAATATAGCAACGATTTTGTTGTATCCATATCATATAACAAAGGTTGTTTTTCTTGTGTTCTATCAGCTAGCGTCATAAAGCGAAAGCGGTATCCATTGCTTTGCATTTTTCTCTCTGATGCGAGGCATGAAAAGGAAGCTAATTGAGATTGGTAGACGCACACGCACGCACGCAAATAAAAAGCCTGGCATAAAAAAATGTTCAATGATCCAAGTGAACATTTTTTTTTTTAAATTTACAGCTTTAATTTATTTTTTCTCCTTCTCAAACCTTGGTAAAAAAATGAAAATGATGCACATCCGTTGCCGAAATTCAATTGTCCGATTTCCATTTCCTACAAATTAAGAGAAGTTTAAATGCCTGTTCACGTGTTCAGAAAGTCGGCTATGCACCTTTTAACTCTCAGACACGTGAATGCGTCCGTCCTTTCTAATTGAGTTCGACGTAGTTGATTTTGCGCTCTAATTTCTCCCCTTCTTTATTGTTTTTAAGTTTAGGTGCAGATTAATGTTTCTTATGTAACATGAATTAGTTTAGAAACATTTTGCTGAACAAAGTACAAATTGACCCAGAAATATGTTCGTTCCACTGCGAATATTTGCGGAAGAAGTTGTCCGCTAAATTTTTTAATGTGAATTTATTTTGTTCTTGTCATGTCAAGCGATCAACTGTTCCGCAGGGGTTGTATGGGATTTCACCTAAAGCGTTTAAATGCAACTTTTTGTCCATAGTTCCGTCTAATTATATGACATTAGCGCCATGTTATTTTAATTGCATCACTTAAGCTCTACACATTAATTAGGGTAACTGTCCCATAATATCATAGAGCTATTTAAAATATAAATATCCAATTCATCCCTCTCCTGAATTCAGAGATATTCCGTCTTCCCTTCATTTGTTTTCCGAAGTCGCATAAAGCGCATTCCTTCATCTTCGGCTTTCCACGGTAGACGAGCAGCGTGCGATCGAATTCTTAAGGAAACGATCTGAAGTGAAGGGACTAGGCAATTTATTGCTGGAAATTCGGCGTAGACATATTTTGAAAAAATTCCCCAAATTCATCAAAAATTTGCGCGACTAATAAATTGTAGTCATTAAAAAGACAAAATATTTTTCAATATTGAACCGGTATTAAATTTATTTTTGTGCAATAATATTTTCGAGGAAAAACGTGACCTAATTGACTCTAAATTCACACGCGCAAGCATATTTTTATAGTTAATATAAATCAAGTATTTGAAAAAAAGACTGCAGATCAGACTGCCAGATTTGGAAGGAAGAAATACATTGCGCCTCATCTTCTTCTATTTGTCTGTTGTCCGCCTGTTTCCGCAATTGTTATCCCTCGATACTCTCTTAAGTAAGAGAGTTTCCAAAAGGGATATTGCCAGGACACTCTCGCAGAATGCGATGGTAAAATTTTTTAATAAAAACAAAAATCAAAATAATTTTCAATCCGTTTGCTACATCGTTTTCAGACAAAGTAAATTTGTTGGCAGCAGCTGTTGTAGAAAAGGTAAAGAAAGTAAACGCGTCTTCTTTGATCCCCAGATTTAAAAAAAATCATGTCTCTGAAACTGTCGTGTAATATCGCTTTTAGTGTCCTAAAATGGCCCAATACACACACACGCACGCATGCACATGAGAGCATGCGTGGGCGCGTGTGTGAAAATCTGAATTTTCAATTTCGTTTTATTCAATCATAAAATGTCCGGAGGCATAATTTATGTGCTAGCAGCACAGCGACGGGTGCACCAACACAGAACAACACAAAATGAAATGAGGGAAAAAAACTAATGTAAAATTTATCCACTTGATTATATACTATGGGACTTTGATAGGTATTTCCTATACATGTCGAATTATGTAAGGGAATTGAAAGGAGTCCTTTTTAAAAATTAGTTTAGGTCAGCAATTTTTCATGCCTTCACTTGGAGCTCGTGAACTGCCGATTGAAGCATGCTTTAAAAAGCTACGACACAATGACACAAACGACGCATTTGGATGATTTTTTTACTTGTTAGAATTATCGGCCGTCTGGAATGTGGACTCATCCAGCTGGAAGTATTGGAGGAACTTAGAATTGTCCAAAGTCTCATCTCCAGGCTTTGACAACGTTTCCAAGATGTCGATAATGTAAATAGACGTTACGGCAAAAGTTGCCTCCGAGTTACCACGCCGAATGAAGATCGGTATTTGACAGTTACAACTGAAAGGAATAGATGGATCACAGCATCTTATCAGTCTCGTTAGCAATCTTCTGCCACTGGTACTACAGTTTCAAGACAGACCGTGTACAGACGCGTAGGGCAGATTGGTCTGTATGCTTGTGGGTCTTTCAGATGTGTCCGACTTGCTGCAACTCACTGTCGCCTGTGGTTAGCCTAGAGTTGAGAGCATGCAACTTGGACACTGCAACAGTGGGCTTGTGTGATGCTTTCCGAAGAGTCCAGATTTAGCTTGCAGCCTGATTCTTACCGGATTTCCTTATGGAGACCTCCAGGTACCCGTCATTACCAAAATCATCGTACGACACCATTACGGTGGTGCAGGATTGCTGGTTTGGGGGGGGGGCGATTATTCTAGGTTCCAGAGCTGACTTGCATGTTCAAATTAGAGCAAGGGCAGGGCAAATCTATCGGGACGTCATTATGGAACAACACGTACATTTGTTTCGGAGATTAGAATTCGTGTTTATGGATGAGAACGCCTATTCTCACCGTGCAAACATTGTAAACAAATCCCTTCGATCGGAGGATATCACCGGTATAGACTGGCTAGCATTCTCACCGGACTTTGTTGGCAGTATAATTCTGAAAAAAAGTCAAAGTCTGTCAAAAAAGACAACCTAAAGGGGGGCATTATTGACTTTAATTTCCTTTGTAAAGAATTAGGAGAAAGACTTAAAGTCAGATAAGAACAATTACACTTATATAGAGGATGGAAAAAAAAGTGCAATAGGAAAAACGTTGCATGACTTTTCACAAAGAAATATTCACAAATATTAAAAAAAGAAGTTGAACTTAAAACAATTTAATGAATTTAAAACTGCTGCAGAAATGCTTCGGCATCACACCAAATGCATGCTCTTGCCCTTTTCCAAATGAATTTAACGGGTTTTTTTTAAAATAATAGCTGACCCTTAGGCTATAATATCGCCTCATAGAGCTGACTTCTTATGTAATCTAAATTGGCAACTTCTGCGTGGTAAATGTTTTGCGTGAGAAAAGGCCAAATAGAGAAGTCCATTAGACTCATATATAGCGACCTAGATTGCCAAAATATTGTCCCTTCAATGAACAATCCATCATGATCATGCTTATTTCGGATGTCCTGAATTCTTTTTTTAGAATGTGTTTTCTTACAGTAGAATGATTTGTTATTGTTTGAGTTTAGAAATGACTTCAAGTGATCTTGGCATATGACGTAAAAGAATTACAAATGCTCATTGCTTATCAAAGGACTCTCGAAATCATAGGGACCAATTAACGATCACTCCAAAGCGAACCTTTCAACTGAATCGTATCTGGATTGAAGATTTTCGTGCTACGTGTGGATTATGTTGTGCGTAATGATGCCAATTGTGCCATTTGAAAATGCCTTTTCGTGTAAAATGTTATATTCCATTTATATATCGAGTATGCTAATATTCAGATGTTCATTGAGAGGCTGTAATATTTCAATGCACCAAATGCATCCCTATCAAATGGACGCATTCGATGATTATGAATAAGAGGTCATGAATCACATAAAGTTAAAAAAATATTGTCATCTCAATAAAAGGAATATTTATGATTTTTGTGGTTACCAAGGTACCGTGGTACAGATTTTTTAAAAATTGGTCTAGTATGACGAATACTAGAAAATCGAAATGCTATCTCGTAAGAAATGAATCATGACGAATGGTAAAATCTTAAGAATAAACCACGTATAAATCGTTAATATTAAACCACTTATAATTTAGTAGTATTGTGTCTAGAATAATAAATTTAAATGTGCTCATGTTTACAGTTTCGAAATATTTTCGCTAACCTTTCTTTCGAAAGTAAACTGCAAATCCATAGAGAAATGAAAAGAGAAAAAGTATTAAGTTTTTTCAAAACACTTTTATCTACGTTATTACTGTGTTTTTTTAAGACTGGAAAGGAAATCATGTTCGATTGACCATAAGAACAAGAATCAAACAGAGATGGCATAGACAAATTATCATTTCTGTCGGAAACTGAGACGGATAAAGTATCACTAGTTTCCTCTAAGTATAATATATATATATATATATATTGTACATTTGAACTGTTCAAAGGAGCAACAAATCATGGTGGTCAAAGGTGCTACAATGTACAATTTCAGTTTAAGTTTTTATATTTCATTTTTCTTTTGGAATAAAAAAATTTGAGGTTTGTACAAAATAAAATCTTTTAGTGTGTCTATAATATGAATGCATTAATATCTTTTTTATATAAAATTGTAATGAGACAAAATGATATATCTATAATACTTTTTAATAAAGAAATCAGATAAATATTTTAATTAATCAAATCATCTAGTCCTTTAAAATAGCAACAAGGTTAATTAAGCAATTAGTGATTAATTTTTGTGCTAAATAAAAAAAAACTGTTAAATGCTGTGGTCTATTGCCGGCACGGACATATTCATTAATTGTTCTCTCCTCCCACCCCCAGTCATTTTATTGTGCAATCGTCGTCTTCATCATCTGATGGCGGCTCAAAATGATTAAGTCCGCCCTAAAATATATTGCATAACACTTGCAGACACCACTTTCTTAGAACGAGCTTAAGAAATAATAAATCTTGCTCTACTGTAAAGCACAAAAGGCTCCGTAATTTGTGTAATAAATCTAAAGAAGAACATTCCTATTAGTATTGTCCTTAAGCGGTGCATAGTATGAGGCCTGTCTTTTAATAAGGTCACCAATTTAATTTCAGGGTTTAGACCCTTTTTAAAAATGTTTATGATTTATTATGAATTGCTTTTATATATAT
>JAOUZG010021225.1:1324231-1394079 GCA_026289955.1 Argiope argentata
TATTAGCTTTTCATGTTTGTTTTATCTCTTATGACGCCCGACTGCCCTCATTTACATTTGTAAGCAAAATTATTGAAGCAGATGTTTGGTTATATAAATATATTAATAACTAAGTGAACATAATGAAATACCTATATACAGGAATCTGACCAGATATACAGATAAAATGTTGATATTGCTCTAATATTTTATTTTTCATAGAATTTGTATTTTTTTACAATCTTATTTATTTGGCAACTTCAGAAATAAGGTTTTTTTATAGACCTATTGGTTGTTTCCTAGGCAGCTGCCTAGCCTAACTAATTAAAAATCCGTCTTTGATTTTCGCTGTTTTCTTTTCTTTTTTGTTAAGTAATGCATGTAAACGATTAGCGGTCTAGCCACTGAGCAAAAAATAAGTTCTCAGTCTTAGACTAGACGCACGGAACAGGCCTATACTCGGGGCTCTGCATGAGATAGGACGAGAATCGCCAATTGAATGGTTGCCCTTTAGCATTAAATCATTATTCTCAAAATATAATAGTTAAAAGAATTATTTGAAATGTCTTACAATAAGTAAAGGCTCTCTGTCAAAAACTGTATCAAACGCAGCATAAAAAGGATCCGTCGCGGAAGTTATGAATTTAGCAAAAGACGAAAACATCCTTAAGTTATCATGAGAACAAGCACTTCTCTTCCTAAATATTCTTAAAAAATGACACCTGTTCTTTTATCCTCCTTCATGATGTGATATTTATCATTTCTTGAATGATGTCGATATTCTTCACTATCTATAAATGTCTCTCATGTACGAGACTTCGGAAATAAAAAAATCTCAGCTCTCGGGCATTCATGGTCTAAAATAAATAATTTTACAGGGAGAGTAGGGAGACAGATAAAGTTTTGTGTTGATGTCACCCACTGCTTTAGTTTAATAATTGATTACAAGTTAAAATCTGCAATTGTTTCATATTCTGTCTTTTGTGCAAGTGGGTGTTAAATGAGTGCGTTCTGCAGCCTCTGGGGCGAATCTGATTCAAGGACGATCTGGCAAGTTAAAATATGACGGAGATCTCACAATGTCAGTGCAAAGTTTCGGCATTCGGGAATCTTGAAGAGCGGTCGTCGAGATGAAGGAGCCTCTGTCCCCTCTGCGCCCAGGTGAGGTGTCAGATGGCCGCAGCTGGGATCAATTACGGCGGGGGACCGCGGTTCCGGCTCAGCGGCGCGTACAAGGGTGTCAGTTGACTCGAGCACCGCAGAATAAATACACGACCGTCCATTGCCAGGGAGTTCAATTGCACTTCATTCTTTTGTTGAATGCGTTGAATTGAACCATTCTGTCATGCCACAGTTACTCTGTCAATTCGAGACGAGAGACATTTGGAGACGATTCTGAATTTTTCTTTCTCATTTGGCTGCGGCCATCGTTTTCCCCCTCCCAATTTACACGTTTATTCTGTCATAGCGCAGGGATGACGTGCAATAGAAGAGGCTTTTTGCATCTTCCTTTTGCCAATTTTATGAATTCTAGCTTTCATGTAGATATGCAGGCTGGCTTACGATGGCCTTTGAGGAAATTGTTTCTAAGTTGGACTTATATCTACATGTCTAGTTCCAAATTGATTTGCAAAATTCTTCTCTTGAGTCACCTTGTTTTCGTATATTCAATCGCAAGTTTTCCATGTAAATGACTCAGACTGGTTCCGTCTCGATACACAGGTCGTAAGTCGATCGGATTTTATATTTGTCAACAAAATTTTCCTTTAAAAAGAGTTAAAAACTTTTCAGTAAGCATAGAAATTTAGTCTATGTGGGCATAATTATTGGGTGTGATGTGGAAAATACAAAATGCGTACTCTGTTGTGTATATGGTAAAGAAAAATGCGACCTAGATGCTATCCATTTTCACCTAACTTACAAATTTAAGATACTTTCTACACTTTGATCTATACCGAAAGAGCGAGAAGCAATAGGGTTTAGTGTAAAGTTTAAATATATATAAACAATTAATTTTTGAGTTAATCCAACAGAATCATACTAGTGTTCGGGAAACCGTCACAGACTGCTTCTAATTTTTTATCTCCCTTCTTAAATTTTACCCCGTTTAGAATATTAAATAATGTATTTCGGCAGTGTCACTTATAAGAACGATTGAATCATAAGCCTTTGTTTTGATCCTTTTTATCAATACAATTCATTCCATTCTCCAAATTATTGAAAAAGGATCTAATTATAGAATTTATATTCTTGGATTATTCGTAAAATATCGTTTTTGTGCCTTCTGCCATTGTAAATTTGTGTAGTTCTCGGAATAAGAGTTCTGAATAATCATCTCAGGATTTTCTCGGTGCCCCCCCCCCCCTGGAGGCTTGAGAGCGGATGCCGCATTCTGGCGCTCTCGGCACATCGGAGTATTTTGGATCTCTCCCTTCCAACCGAATTCAGCAAGAAATTGGTTATAAATTTAGAATTAATATTTCAAGACAGAATATCATTTATCGGACCTGTTGCCCTTTTGAATTGATGTGTCACATGCCCTGGGATAGACAAGCCAATGGACAGTCGGTCAACCCTTTGATAAATTTGGCTCATTATTTGAACTCATCCTCTAGTATGGAGATAAAAGTATTTCATGCATTTCACTGTTGCATTTTCGGATTATCGTGTTTACTTCCTAACATTACAGGAAGCTCATGCGGACGAACTGCATTCAAAATTGGATGGAAATCGGCATATCTGGAGGAACGAAATTTCATCCCTTCAATTATTCCATATTTGAGATATTCTCAGACAAAAGGCGTAGTTCGGAACTGAAATGGGAGGAAATCTTTTGTCGAATGAGAGAAAATATGAATGCCTTTAATATATGAATTGCTCTTGGTAGAATTCATAATTTTCAAAGATCTTAATATTTTTGAAAAAGCTGGTTTTAAATGCCGAAAATAAATATATGACTTGGTAGTTGTGCGGAGAGTTAAAAATCGTATTTATCATGGAATGTGAACAATTCATAAACTCATTCCCTGTTTGAGGTAAATTCTATGACTTTTAAGAAGAACGAAGGAAGTTCGTCAGAGAACCAATAAGTGTTGATTGTATGGCAATGTTAAGAGAAATAAGATCTCTTGGTTTTGAACATACAAAGAAGGTATTAATTATTTTTGACAGTTTGATTGCAATTTTCTGATTTAAAACTTTGGGAATTGATTAAGAAGGAAAGTTTTGTGTGCTACGAAGATAAAAATTAACTAATCAAGTTTTGTCGATGATTCAGTAGAACATTCCAAGCAGGAAAGACTAGGTTGCCGAAAAGTTGCTTATGTTCGAAAACGGCCCCTTTGCACAAAATTGAAACTACCTTTTAAACTGATACCTGTTAACCAAAGTCGAGAGGGAAATGTTCATGAAAATTCGCTTATATTCTCGATCATGGTTCACTTCTTTATGCCCAATGACAGAGCAGTGGTGGGTTTTTGGTAGTATGAGGGCATAGCAGCTGAAATATTTTGAGGCCCCCCTCGGTAAACTCTTTTGTTGATAAAAAAAAAATGTTATAAGATAAACTCATGTCTTTTAATTGTATCTTCATATTTATTTTGATATCTTTATGCACTGAAATGCAATTCCTAATGTATTTATAATAATTTACATACTATTTCCTTTTTTTTATTGTTTCTAGACAATAAATCTTGTATTTTATTATATATATCTTACGGTAAAAACCTGAAATCAGTCAAAACACAAAATAAGTAAGGGAAACGGGTTTTAACTGATAGCGCTTGGGAGAACCTGTTTTCTCTTGCTATTTCAGGTGTTGTGCAGCTAAAACCATATGAATCCACATTTTTTACTTGTGAAATTTTCAAAACAAGCGCAGTCGTCTAGTTTCATTCATGCTGGAACGTGTTTCTGCTGTTGATTGATTTAAGGTGAGTGAAGAAAATGTTAATGCTTTTTGCGCCAAAAATTGGAAAAATAAATGTCTTAGATAGTTACAGTTTATTGCATAAAATAATAGAATGACTTTAAAGCTATTAGACATGATGATTAGAATACTCTCTTATTTGTGGTTGTAAATTAAAATCTGCCCTTAGCAATATTTTAATTCAGTACCGCAGATTAAAAAGATTTGGCATTCTTGAAATAAGTGGAGTAAATAATTTGATTTCTTTAAATGAGTTCATAAATTGTCACTTAACTACTGAAATTTTTTTGATGCTATCGAATTTGCACATGTGGCAATAGATCATGGGAAAGAGAGAGAAAATTTAAAATTCAAGAAAATTAGCTAGCATAACTACTGAGATGATACTTTTTTTTACCGATGTACATTGAAGTGATAAAAGTCATGGGATGACTGTTAATATCGTGTCGGTCCTCCTTTTGCCCGGCGAAGTGCAACAACTCGACGTGTCATGGAGTCCACAAGTCGTTGGAAGTCCTCTGCAGGAATATTGAACCCTGCTGTCTGTATAGACGTCCATAATTGTGAAAGTGTGGATGGTGAAGGAGTTTGGGCATGAACGGACCTTTCGATGATGCCCCATAAATGCTCGTTGGGATTCATATCGGGCGATCTAGGTGGCCAGATCATTCACTGGAATTGTCCGGAAGGCTCTTCAAACCAATCGCGAACAGTTCTGGCCCGGTGACATGACGCATTGTCATCCATAAAAATCCCATCGTTGTGTGGGTACGTGAAGTCCATGAATGGCTGCAAGTGATCTGCAAGCAGCTGAACATAACCATTTCCAGTCAATGATCGGTTCAGTTGCACCAGAGGATCGAGTCCATGCCATGTAAAAACAGCCCACACCATTATGCAGTCACCACCAGCTTGAACAGTGCCTTGCTGACAGTTTGGGTCCATGGCTTCGTGGGGTCTGCGCCACACTCGAACTCTACCATCAGCTCGTAACAACTGAATTCGTGACTCATCTGACCACGCCACGGTTTTCCACTGGTCTAGGGACCAGTCGATATGCTCACGAGCCCAGGAGAGTCGCCGCAGGCTATGTCGTGCTGTCAGTAAAAGTACTCGAGTCGGTCTTCTGCTGTCATAGCCCAAGGAAGACAAATTTCGCCGCACAGTCCTATCGGACACGTCCCTCGTACGTCCCACATTGATTCCTGCACTTATTTGATGAAGTGTTGCGTGTCTATTAACATTGACCATTCTACACAGACGTCGGCGGTCTCGGTCGTTAAGTGCAGGTGGTCGCCCACTGCGCTGTCCATGATGGGATGGGATGCCTGAAATTTCATACTCTCGGCACACTCTTGATACTGTGGATCTCGGAATGTTGAATTCACTAACGATAACCGCAATGGAATGATCCATGCGTGTAGCTCCAACTAACATTCCACGTTCAAAGTCTGTTAATTCTCGTCGTGCCGACATAAATCATGAAAAACTTGTTCACATGAATAACTTGAACACAAATGAAAGCTCTGGAAAACGAACTGCGCATTTATACTTTTTCGCTGCGATACTACTGCCATCTGTATATTTGCATATTGCTATTCCATGACTTTTGTCACTTCAGTGTATGATACATGCCAACAGAAAAAGCATTTTTAAAAAAAGAAAAGGTTTGATTTCTTAAAATATTATTCATTCAGAAATGAATAGTCGCTGTCAAGTGGGTTTAATTCATACGCAATCAATGGTGAGTGGCAGATAATAAATTTAGGTTTATAATGGCTTATCAGGCACATTTAACAAAGTTTGTGTTACCACGGCCACATCAGAGCAAACGAACGGAAAGCTTTTTCTTTTATTATTAGGGACTCTTTATTACTCCATTCTGATAACAGAGTTTGTAAATTCCATTATAGAGTAGTCATGTACGTATTGGCGAGATTTGAAGATTGTTCATGAGAAATCTCGACACAGCCTGTCTGAGGGTTTGGTTGAAAGGGCTAACCACGACGTTGATGTTGCCTTCACGCATAATCAAACTATAAAATAGTTCCAGTGACTTCGTTTTCTACAATTCTGAAAAACAGAGAACTACTTTCACAAATAAAACAATCGTCATACAAATCTCTGCTCGGGATTAAACCGAGAGATGGATGACAACCACAAACCAGCATCAGATATAGTAAAAAATATCGAAGAAGGATGAACTTCAGAAAATTTCCGAGAACATGAATGCAGGATAGAAATGAACTGAATAACCACAATCAGGGGGGGGGGGCATATACTTGCTAGTAAGTCGACCAATTTTTTTTTAATAGAGAGACATACAAAGAAACTGAAATTAAATAGATCTCCGATGCAACACATCCCGAGTTTGTTGTCGGAGGCGACGTCGTCACTCCCTTTCCAGATGTTTCTAGAACAAAAGATGAATCACAAAATCCCATCTTTGTAGTGCTTGAAAAAAATTAAGATGACCTGTACAAAATTGGCACGAAAGATAAAGCTCTGCATAAACTGAAGAACAGTAAGAAATGATATTTAAAATTAATTAGTTCCATATTTATTCAATAAATATATGGTTATTACTTATGTTAATTTTATAAGTATTTATGCGATAGATTACCACTAATTAAGATACAAGTTTGATACAAAAATTTAATGTATTCACTGATTTTCAGATCTCAATTCGATTTATTGCCGTAAATTTTCTTGACTTCCATCTTTTTAACCGCCTCATAAAGTACAGAGACATTAAAACAAAATTCCTTTTCTTTCACTTTACACATTGTAAGAAAATTAAACGATCCGAAAGTTGATGCTGTAATGAAAATGGTTTAATATTCAGAGTTTAATTTGTAATCTGTTATTAGAAATTAGTTAAACAAATATGTTTAAAAAAATGCCAACATCCAGCAGAAATATGTGAGACTTGATATAATTAAAATGGCATTTTGAAAAGGTGTAAACTTTATTTTTGTAAGATAACATTTTCGGAATGTATCATAGAAACACGCCAAAATTTAATGCAACTTTAAAAAATTAAAATTCTGATTAACATTTCGGCTAATTCAAACCCATGTGCACAAGAGATAAATGTGTCAAAGTTGATGGCTGTAAGGGAAGAGGTCTCTCCCATAGAGCACCAACACCCGTTCAGTTTTATTATTGATAGAGGTTTTAACTGTTTCTGCGCCGATTCAGTATTATTACGGGAATTCTGTTCAATATAAAATCTCAATTTTATTTTTAAACCATCTTCTCAGTCACAGCTGAACTTTCTGCTTTCTTCTGTTCGAAGTATAGACAGGAAACATTTTGTAAAGTTCAAAAATCTGAATTCGAAATTTTGACGAATCTTCACATTTTCAACCTTTATCAATCCGAGAAACACATTTTTGGAATTATGCTTGCGAACATAACAAATGAAACACGCTTTGTGCTAGATGGACGGAAATTGATACGATGGATTTTGCCTTAATTTTACCGATTTTTCTGAAATGTTGAATGTAATCCGGCTGTCTAATTATAACTTCACATGATAAAGAAGAAACCGAAAGAGCCGGACAGATAGATTCGCTGCACAGGTTGGACATATAACGTGAAGATTATATTCAAATGGGAACCGCCAAGGTCAAAGGATCTAATAGCCTGTACTTTTACAAGTTTGTAACCGTGATAGCTCATAAAAACGCTGCAGCTAAAATTTTTGGAATTTAGCATATTATTATGGTGCCAATCATTGCAGTTCGGTAAAAATTTTATAGGTTTCGCCAAATTGGGAATGATAAAAAGAAAGTTTTCTTTTCTGCAATATTTTAATTCGTGACTAATTGCATTTTCTGAAATCAGCGACTCAATTGTGAAGGGGATTCATTGAACTTTGAATTCGAGTGCTATACTCCTTATTATTTCTATTTTGTACTTTAAAGATACTGCCCAAGGGTGAATTAAAGTTAACATTTTATTTGAAGAAAATTTAACCTTTGTTCATCAAATCATATGCACGCCAGATTTGTTTGGTTTTACGGCTAATGGGAAATAAGCCCTTGTGTCTGACATCAATGCGATGTATTCAGTTTTTTTTGAGTCGTTGATATAAAACAATATTAATTATTTATGTTATGAAAAATTACAATTTTTTTTATCTGTAACGCAAGAGAAAAAATATGAAACAGAACGAAGCTATTCCAAGTAATTTAGCCATAAATATCTCATAAATTAGAGCGATGCTATGCTTTAAAAGACTTCTCTTTTTACTTACATGGTTGTCAAATGTAAAATACGCTCGTTGTGGAATTCGGACCAATTTCAAGTTTTCCACCAAATTTATATTAATCAAATGAAATAAAAATTCTTTCGATTATGACACATAAATTCACATATACCATTAAAAATTGTTCGAGAAAAGCTATTAAATTTTATTAGGCTAATTTGTTTTATCGTTAGTTTTACAAGAGAATGCCTAGTATTTTAAATACGTCACATTGCTGTTAACTTTAATTATCGCATTTAGGATTTTTTGGTTCATTTCTAATAATATTTTCCCAATTAAAACATTTTGAAAAACGGTTCGAAATCGCATGTACTGAAATACCTATAATTTGGTATTTAATAACCACGAAATTGATGTCGAATAATTTCGAAATTTTGGGGGAAAGAAAGATGAAGTAAAATGCTGCATATAATATTTTGTTATGGTCAGAAATTGCAAATCTAATACTAATGTAGGAAAACCGCATGGAATTGTAAAGTTTTTTACGTATTTTATTTAAACTGAAATGGAACGAAAACAGTTCTTCTGTGTCTGTGCTTTTCTGAAGCTAATTTATATAGCTGAATGAATATTAGTGCCAATAATTGCTACATTTACATAATTAGCAACTTATTATATTCTTAATCTAATTATATAGCCATTTGTCAAACGACTTTTATTTTCAACACCATTTTATTTATTTTTGCACACAAAAATCTAATTAAAATCTAAATGCCTCAATGAACAGTTCCTGACAACGGGGATCACTGAACCATTATTGTAGTCCTGATTAATCTAAATTCGGATTTCTTTCAACTCAAGATGCAAAATTTATTCCTCTTTTTTTTTATTTGTTTCAGAAGGCAAAAAATAACTTCTTAAAACGTACTATAAAACGTATTTTAGAAATGCCTTTGCACTTAAGAAAATCTTCAAAGAGAAACTGACAAATAATTATATATATGTTTTTATTCAATAAATAGTTAAAAGGGAAGCCAAGTCATTGATAGTATTATTCTCTTTTCGGTATGGCTTCACCTTATTGAATTTCCGCACAATTTTTCCATGGTTTATGAAATTTAAATCTGTAGAGCTAGTAAGGCTTCAGTTTCAGATTTGCATCATCTCTCAAAATGGCCAGTGCGTGAATGGCGAAACAAATTTATGACAATGCATCCTTTCGCTAATATTTTTATTTATAAATTTTCGTTTTCAGTACATTATTAAAATCCAACCGCATGATTCAACGTCACCCTCACCTTACATTGAAAGGCTCATTAGATTGTGAAAAATATCAACACTCCCCATGTAAGTGAGTAATAATCACTTACTTATTGTTCTCATAATAATTTTTTATAAGTACAGCCATTTTTGAGAATTTTAAAAAATATTTATATAAAAATTTTACAACGAGAATTGAGTACTATTTTTCACGAATTTTTTACTATCACAATAACTTTTTGGGTCAGAAAATCTTTATCGTATTCTTTTCGAGAATGATTTTATTTAAAAAGAAATGAATATTTTGCGAATGCATTCGGCCAAATTTACTCCGTCTTTTCATTTCCAATTCTCATCTACTTGATCTTAGAATTCATTTCACTTCCTAATTAGATAATTAACTGTACCAGATAATCCTAATTGGGATATTTATTGTTATTTTAATTTCTGTAGTAATATACAAGGGACATTATGGAGATCGAAGCGTTTTTAAATGACGTGTATCTTAAGTCACATTAGTTTAAATTGATCTTACTTTGATTTTACATTGACTTTTATTTTAAATTAATTAAATACTTTCACTTTGTGGCTTATTTAAAATTGAAAATTCAGTAATTTAATGCGAGTAAAACTTGTCATTGTATGTGAAGGGGTTAATTATAAACTTCATGTTTTAGTAAGATGCTTGAGGGAGTAAGCAAAAAGAAGTTCCCTATATAAAAATGCTTTTCTGATTACATTGAATGCTCAGTGATAATTGAAACTTGTGGAAGTAGTAGTCTTTTCAAAAAACAAAAAAAAAGTTGGAGAGAGAGAGGAATTGGAGTGGAATTTGCGATTGTCTCTTCTTCTTTGTAAAAAAGGAAACAGTTTGAATCGTATTTGTCAAAAAGAAAGAAAGAAAAAGAAAAGAAAAGAAAGAAAGAAAAAAGAGTGGGATTTCAGATTTTGATGAATTTCTTCGTTACAGACTTCCTTAAATCAAAGAAACACATTTTTTTTGAAATTTTAAATGATTGTCAATGAAGAGAATGACTCAAAAACGGATAACTTTGAGCTAACCAGATAAAATTTAGCGTGTAACCTTTACAAAAATTAGTAAATTTCTATTTTATGAAATCCATTCTCATGAAATTTAGCTATCCAATTAAAAAATTATGTGGATAACAATTAGTATACTCATTTAGTATGAAAAATGTAGATCTTTATTACAATTTGAGCCAATTCCCTCAAGAGGCAGTCAGTCGTATATAAATGTGATACGCCAAATATTCAGCAATTTAGATAAATGAAATATTAATATGTGATCTTACTGAAATATCTGAGTTAAATTTGGCTTTAATCAATTGACAAAAATGTCAATTATTTCTCTTCATTATTCTCCGGAGCACAAAATGTGTTTGTGGAGAATTCTGAAAACAGAAATTTGAGAACTCGAGGATTTCATGGCCTTTCCTTAAATCCTCAACCTGATGCCAACACATCTATTAAGGAGTTTGAAAGTCTAATGACCACTCCAATTGGTTAGGTTTTTAAATAAACAAAATGCCGAATTATGTTTTTGATTCGTTCTTGAAATGGTTTCAGCATATGCACAAATGCAAAATAATGCATCTCGCTTGTTTTCTATACGAACGGTAGTATGAAATGGAATCTCTGTTGTCGATTAAAATTAATGACACGTGCTTAAGATTCGCATTGTAAACACTTCATCAGCTTTGGGTTCCTCTATTAATTCTCCCAACTGAGTTTAGAGCAGCGCAATAAATAAGCTCTCAGATGAGGGAGATAGCAATCATCTCCAAAAAGTAAATAAAGCGCGGACAGAGAGAGAGCGCCTGCGTTATCTCTCAAGCCCTCTGTTATCGAAGGAGTCATAAACATAGGATTGCTGTCGATTCGGCACACCCTGGGGATGAACCGTCCCCTTACTCTTCACGGAAATGAGGTTAATTGGATGCAGAGATTTGTGGATCCGAATGATCGTGTTTCGCTACGAATAACATCTGTTTACAAAGCGCAGCGGTGAATTTGGCATTTGTGTTCCATTCACGGCAATGACTGCCACTTTTGTTGAACTGTCATTGCGAAAATTAACTTACGGGGAAAATTAAATACGGGGTTTTAGTCGTAGTTGACAGAAAAGATTTACGTTTTCTAACATAATTTTATGGCGAACGATTTTCATTTTGTAAATTTCCCTCTTTAAGAAACGCGAAGTCTGTTTGAGGACGCACCTGAACCGAATTGAGGACGAATCGGACACCTTTTTTCAAAAAACCTCTCCACCACACCCATGACATACAATTCGACCTTCAACGCTCCCCAAACGTTTGTTCTTAATTTATTGAATAAATTAAAACCTTATAAAGAATTATCTGTAGTTTAGAAAATCTTATTGCAATTGTGGTTGCATGGGATTTTTGCAGAAGATTATTTAACTATTTTCATTTATTTTTGATACCGTTTTCTATTTAAAGATATGACTCTTAAATTTTGAAACTTATAAAAAAAATTGATTGAGCCCATTAGCATCGATTCCGATTTATAGAATGATTTTTAAAGAATGATAATATTCAAATTCTTTGGCTTTTTCCTTCAGCTAAAGACTTCAGAATTATAGGCTGGTTATTCATTCCGAATCTGGGATTTTTTTTCCTCTGAGTCATTTCGTCGAAGTCTTTTGCGATAGATTTCGAAACCGTTTCTTTTCATGCAGCGACAGTGAGAGGGGTGGGGGGGATAGAGATGCCTCTGACCATCGGCTTGCTCATAAACTCGTTTTGAATTCTTATATTGTTATTGCTGTGAAAGAAGTCATTGTTTTATTTTAGAATTTTCAAATAAAACTAAAGAATGCGATGCATCCGCCTTATTTTTATTATTAAAGACTATGCAATGTTTAATACAGTTCCCAGAAATGGTGAAATTCAACGTCATTGAAGATTAAAAAAAATAACGTTTAATGATTAAAGAAATAATTGTAATTTTAAAAATAGTTAAAGAAATGCCGGTATAATGTAAAATTCTATTCATTTGGGTTCTTTCAAAGTGACATTGATTCCCCGTTTTGGTTTCTTCGAAATATTTCAGGCTTTTATTTTTATTTTTACTCGTGTTTCTATATATGTAAAACACAATTCATTTAGACGCATCTTAGATGTAGTATTTTTAAGCAATTTTCAAAATATATTATTATTGCATTTTTTTTTAAAGTTTCAATTTAACATCTTGTAACTGGCAAGTTTTTCAATTATTTTCAAATATTTTTCAACTATTTAGATATTTATGAAAACATCTACTTTTTATTTTCATAAAGCTTCTACGGCAGTTAATGGGATCTGTTTCGTTTGAAAATTTTTTAGCATAGCCGATATTCTGCAGTCAAAATATTAAAACTACAATCTGACAAATCTAAGGAAGTTATTACTTTCAGCGTTTCTAATTTATTTCCGTTTGTAGGTATGACGCTTTTCCACAGTATGAGTAATATATTTTATAAACTCATAGCGTCTTTCTGTTTTGTAAATCTTTTTTTAAGATATCAAATTACAACGCCCAGAAATTGATAAAAACTTTTTTTAATCCTTAACTGGAATTCGAATAATTCAATTGAGATATTAAAATGATAAGGGTTTTTTTTTTCGTCCTGTCATGGCGAAGTTGCATGTTTTAAAACCGATTCCGATGACAGTAAAATGGGAACTAAAAGAGATTTTGATTGACTTCAAATCCTATTACTTTTCAATATCGTCGCAGAGTCGCAGCAACGAGGCTCATTTTGCCTCAGATTGCAAAATTCTAGATAAAATCAACGCAAAGAAAAAAGAAATATAGCAATGAAATAGTTGATAGTTGCAACTTCTCAGCGAATTAAAAAAATTCTAGGGCCCATAAATAAATCTTTATCATGCTAATTTCCTATTATTTCGAGAACATAAATCAAAGAATGAAGCATTTCCTTCTTCGCTGTAATAGATTCATGTCACTTTCTTTTCAATGCTTCTTTCTTCTATTTAAACAAATGATACTTGATGTGCGATATGGACCGCCATTGTTGTTTTGGGGTCACATTTTGGTTTCAACCTGTTGGAAGAAAGCACCAAAAATGCATATCTGATTGTCCAGTGTGAATTTTTTGTTGTTGTGTTAATCGCATGCCAGCGATTAATCGCCTAGAAAATTGTTAAAGATCGCAAGCTCGATTTATTGTAATCACTCAAATTCACACCGAATGTCGATCCTTCATAACTGATACGGCATGCAATTAATAAATAAACCGATACATATTTTTTTAACTCAATTGTGTGAAGGTAATTTTATATCTGAAAATAAAGAGCCAAACATTCATGATCTTACCCAGCCTTCACTGTTTTATGCGGAGAGTGGTAATTAAAATTTCTCGCTCATTTTCCAATAAAAATGCTTCTTCCACCGATTTCTCATTTTAGGTTTTCTCGTGACGGGTTGATTATATTAGCATTCCGTTTTAAAGCAACACTAGAGCTATTTGGGGACAGACCTCGTCACTTTGAACCGAGTCAGATGAGTTGGCGCCCTCTATACACATTTCCACATCGTGGGGAGGAGTTTTGGCTTTGGCTGATTTAACGTCCTCCAGGTCCGCTTACTTGACAATTCCTCGGTGGTCACGGACCAGAAACCCTCTGCAAACACGGGCTGCCTCAGAAACCTCGCCCGGTTTGAAGTCGATTTGGGCCAGAAACGAAAAAACTGGCTCACTAAATATCTCAGTGGTTGGTTGTCCGCACATTCTCTTGTCAAAAGTTGCCACTTTAATATTTACAATAAATATCATCTTCGGTTTGTGTGCCGTAGATTTTCTGACAGTAATTTGCATTGAAATTTTCTCTTCACTTTTTATTGCAAACGGAGACATATGTGTCTATTCGCATTCCAAATTTTTCCAAGAAGGATGGATTTTTCACCGTCAATTAATTTACGAATGCATTATACATTTAATATGTCGTATTTTTCAAACTGCGCGATTTCTAAGTCAGCAAAATTGCTCTTGACTAATCATAAGTTTTATTACTGCATCATTCACGATACACAAAAATGCAAAACTGTATATTAAAACTGGTCTAAGAAAACATCATCTAGCAATTCTATTGAAAACTTCCCCTTAGAAATAATATTCAAGTCTCTCTCTTTTTTTTGGCTTTTTTGTTCATCTATTTTCCCATCGAATCAACCCCAAAAAATGCGAATGTATATCTACTGTGTGTAAGGCATGCTTTTAAGTTAAGTGCTCACCGATACCGATTTATCACGGAGGGCTGATGACTCAGAATTGCATATCAGCCACCCGACAATGCGGAGTGGCACGAGAAGCTCCTCGGTCCATCATCACGCTGGCTGCATTTCTCTGCGCTTTTTGTTAATATTTAGAAAGTCACCATTTCTGTTTTTGCGTTGCAGAAAATATCTTCGAATTGCGATGGATCAAATGTTTAATTTTGCCCCATTCCGTCCCTCTTTTTTTTTTCTCTTGTATTTTGTCTTTTCTGCTATACGAAATACTGTAATTGTCAAACCCTTTGAACTCGAGAATCAGACGAATATCTGCCATTCACGAATTTAGTATCTGTAATGTAGGCAGACGTCTTTCAAATTTTGAGCCACATTTCTGTTTGATCGTCTGTCGATTTGATTTGCATTTTCAGACACATGTAAAGGCGATCCATCAAAAAGGCGGTGACTTCAAATAAATCCAATTCGGACAGTGCTAAATTTTTGTTTCAATTGGTTTCGGAAAAACACCATAAGAGAAACTTAAAAATTGCTAAGACTTAAAAAAACTGTTATTAGATAAGACTTAAAATTACGAATTTAATTGAAAGAGCCGGAATGAAGTTTTATGCACATTAAAAAGCGCTTACATAATGAAACAGAAGCGGATGTGGAAATTCTACTTCGGAATTAATGTTCAGAGAAAGCGTTATTTTAAATTTGGAAAGAGTTCGCGATTGAAAGTTTTGATGAATAAGTTTGAATTTTAGTCCTAAACCAATGGAGTGTGGCACTCTCCAAAGCCTTTCCGCGTACTCTCCAATGAAGATGTGATCTGGTTGAATGTCTTTTGTTAACCTTTGGCTTGAATTTAAAATTTTCGCTGCATTTGTGGCATGACCATTGGCTAATGTTTGGGCGGTTAATCTCTATATAGGAATTAAAAATATCTAAAGATCGAATTTGGGTTTTAGTCGGTCTTCCCACCCTATTTAAGGAAACATTTAATTCAAAACCAAGAAGGCTTACAATCCCATAAAATTTTTCACAAGTTATTGTGCCATTTAATTATTTAAGTCACTTTTATGTGTTGTCGTGTTTTCATGTTTCTGAAAGTACGGACAACTCTTTTTTTTAATGAATATAAGTTACATTTTTCTTCAATAACGATTAAAACGAAAATTTTATAAAGAATTGCAGTTGCAGGTAAAAAAAATCTTGTACCAAATTCGATATATCGCCGACATTCTGGCACAGAGGAAACCCGGTGATGTGGGTGTCCTGGGTTCGAGTCCCGGTTCGGGCATGGTTGTTCTTGATATGTTCTATTTGTGATAAGTTTGAATGTGCCCCCCCCCCTATAAAAAGGGGCTGTGCAAGTGAATGTGATGCGTGAGTAACTGTCTTTATGAAATGTGTTATCGAATTCCGTATGTCCCGTGTGTGGAAATTTCTAAATGTTCCAAAACATTTGATATATCTAAGTCATTGCCTTTTCGAATTATCGCAGTTAAATGCTTCTGTAAGTACGAATCGACGGATGGTCGGCTCCTTTTCGGATTTGGCTCAGAATTTGATAGATATCTGCACTGTAGATCTTACATCTGCAGACAGACATTCTTGCTCCCTTCAGTTTGTGGCGATCGTATTCAATCATATTTGACAGTCTGACAGACAGATTTCGCCCGAATAAAGTTTGCTCAAGATTGATAGAAACCTATAAATTTGGTGTAAATGTCATCCTTGTATCTCACGGCGTTTTTGAATTGTCACAGACTTAATGCTTAAAATGAGTTTTTCGAACACGGGGGCATTTGAAACAAAGAAACTTGTCCAAATCTCATTTTTTTTTACTTTTAAAATATTTTCTTTATACTTCATGTACGAGAAAGTAAAAAAATAAAATAAAAATTCCCGAGTCCGAATTTCATGACGATTGTAACAGTTTCTTGCCTTCTACTGGAACGCAAAAGAAATGCAAATCTGGAGAGAGAGCAAACAACTTCCGTTTTCTCTGTTCACTGGATTAGTACCGAAACAATTATAAGTGATGGATTGAAGCGCCTGACGGACGGACGTGACTTCTCGAAGGCTAGAAATGAATGGAGAAACCGTGCAGCTGTGCCTCCTCCTTCTTTGTTTTGAATGACGAATGGCACCATGAAATCAACTTATCCATTGGCCCGTATTTTCTTCGCCTCTGGTAATCTTCGGGACATTATGGCGGGAATATTCCATTTTTATAATAATTTTAAATTCTAACAATTAAAAGCAGCATTGCTATACTTTTTACAATGTTAAAACCCAGGTTTGTTTATTTCCTCTTATGCCCACATTTTGAATTAAAAAAAGAAATTCCAATTGCAAAGAAACGATTTTTTATTTTAATATTTACATGTACGAAAAATATTATCTGCATTAAAAAATATTAATTTTTTTTGGTAATGCGTTCATTTTCCTATACGTTGGCTATTCCGAAAGTTGATTTGATTTAAACGCGCCCGTCGAATGCTCTCCCTCGAGGCGAGAGACGGCCGCATTAGCCCACATCCGACAGGTTTCGCGGCTCGGCCTACCTTATAAGTTCACTCGATGAGATCGGAGCGGAGGCGGATCCGGAAACAGGGAGTCCAGTGATTTCTCTCGGCTCGGCGGAGAAATCTCGTCATTTTTTTGTTCAACACAGATGCAGTGACGGGGAATTTTATCGTTTCCTTCAAAAGTACTTAGGATTCGATGACGCATCTAACTATGCAGGAAATTTTAAACATAGTGCTTAGTGATTGAGTTCATTTATTTCGAAAATTTTCATGGAAATGGGCATTTATTTGTGTATTCATTGTTAGAAAACAATCACAGAAGCACTCGTTTTTAAAGAGATAGAATAATGATGATTGCATTGTTGAATTAAACCACATTTAGGGAAATGATTGTAATCTGTGGAACGCGCTGTTGTGATTAAGAGAGAAACTGACCGATGCCATCCTTTGTATAAATCAAAATAAAGGCCGACTTTTTGCAGAGTATATCGTGTTGAAAAAGAGAATTCTTCTTTCCCTTTGACTAATCAAGAATAAAATAGCTCGCACATCAGCATTTTAGGATATAATGAATATATTATTCGTAATTTGGGACATTTACATACCTATGAGTAGACATGCGTAAGATAGTTTGGCTAATGTATTCCAATTTATATTGTTTACTGAAGATAAATCCACATGCTAAATTTTATTCCTCTAAATCATTACTAATTATCGCATTCATCTGCATTTAAGCAAACAGAAAGACGTATACGTATTATATATTTGATAGAAAGCAACATTGTTGACAGACCAAAAGCCTAATTTTATCCTTTTAACTTACTTTTTGAAAAAAAATGATCATTTCGCAGACCAACAAACAGGCATAATTCTAAGATTTTTTTTCTGGCTCCTATAAAGGAAAATGTGAAATGTATGGGCCCATCCGAATCTGGATTTCTTGCTAATTACAAGACTTTTCTCTCAGTGTACAGTACATTTATTACATTTTCACATGAGAGAAAGTAATAGATAAATGCAGATAATGAACTGCAAAGGTATTTTAAAATTTCCAGTATTTTTTAACAGGTGTACATATAAGCCGATGTTCAGTACAAGAAGGATCTCATAAGCCTAAGATCGAAACCTGTTGATTTAAATGATTTCCGGGGCTGCCGGAGAATGCGGATAATACGTTGCGAAAGGCCTGACCTCCGTCGCGCGGTATCTTATCAACACCTAAGAGCAGTTGAAAGGCGCACTCGTAATGATCGTCTTTGCTCTAAGGAGTTTCCCCGATTACTTTCTTTGCATAAACAACACTCGCCCGCAGTAGATTGATCAAGGTTTGTTGTGTTTCATGGAGCGGCATGAAACACAATAGCCCAAATACGGAGTAGTGATAGCCCAAATACGGAGGGCTGCCAATCCATGCGCCACCGGTTGCAGCTTCCAGACGGGCTCCAATTTGTAATAATATTTTTATTCTTGTGCGGAATCCATATACTTTACTATATGCACACTTAGTGATGGTATTGTAATCATAAAAAAAAAAGATTTCGTCATGCTGAGAGATCTACTCTTTCTCAAGTCTGAAAACCTCTTATTTCATGGTGACTCAAAAAGCGCATTGAACAATGATTACGACCTCTTTACTCTAAAAAAATGCAGATTACTCGCATATTCTGTAAAGAAACTGAAGCAGGGAATCCTTGTTCACCTGTTCTTATAATAGTTCAGTAATTTGAGAACGTGCTGACAAATTTTATCTGGAAAATTAGGCTTGCAGTTTTATTCAGGTCAGATTTAAATTAGACAGCTAAGCAGAGAATAGCTCGGTTACAAGAGCTAGATTAAAAAATTTATTTCCTTCCTCGTCAAGGAAATAAAAACTACAAATCCAATGAATGAAAAGATATCCTGATAATAGTAGCATTTTATTGAGGCCAGTTCTTTTATATTTCATCATGTTCACTTAGTTATTAAAATATTTTTTTATATATATAGAAGCCTATATAGCCTTTGGAGACAGTCGGCTCGCCAGTATTAATGCTTCCTAAAATGTTTAATTAATACTTTATGTAATTTGTTCTCACAATAGGTCTTTCAGCAATATATTTTTAACGTTTTTAAATCCTTTCTTTCTAAGGAATTATATTCTGAGAATTTTCTTGACGCTCCAATTTTTAAATAAATAAATTTTATATTTATTGCGATCAAATCTGACCAATTTATTAACTTTTGAATATTATAATATCTGAAAAATCATTATAATCTAGGCCAATTACTCTAGCGAAGTCTTAGAAGGAATTGGTTTCTTTGAGATGGTCGATGAAATAATCTTATATCGTTCACTTATATAGGCTAGTGATATTGAAATTTTCATAAATTGGTCAGCTTTAGAGATTGATATGCTTTATTGGAGTGCTAATCTGCCTGTCTTTACCCAACTAATGTAGAAAATTCTTCTGTGCGTGTGTATGTGACTGAACTCCGCCTAAACGGCTGGAACAATTTTGATGAACTTTTTTTGTGTGTACAAGTGGATTCGAGAATGGTTTAGATTCACAATTCGAACTACACTAAATGTAGAAGTTTAGTTATAATTTAAAAATTAACCTTCCCGTCAAATACTCTTCATTTCTCCATTGTGAAAGGAGTAAGCCTTTAGTCCGCCCCCCCCACTTTAACAAGGGTAGGCTTAAAAAGTTTTCGGCAAATTATTTCAAACGATTCTGTTTGTTTTCATTGCATTTATTGCTTATAAAATTAAACATCGTTAATTAATTGACCTATGTGACTGAACTCCTCCTAAACGGCCGGACAGATTTTGATGAAATTTTTGTGTGTTTTCAAATAGATTCGAAAATGGTTTAGATTTACAAAATTTTTAAATAGAATTTTAATTAATTAAAAATTAAGCGAAATACCGACGTTTACTGGCGATAACTTCCCAAAATATCACACAAAAATGATTTTTATATCAAAATAATGTGATAATATTTATTAAAATTATCTTTTTAATCATATCTGTGGGAATTCCTGGCCACACCATAACATGATGTAACACTTTCGCGCAAGCGCATTGGTGACGTTAGGGAAAAATCCCATGATCCCACAGTAACAGCTGTGAGTTCAAGTTTCGGTTTTAGTGTTTAGTGTAGCTTTATTTGAATTCGGAGTAAGAACGGATCCAAAGATGGTTGTATGCGATGTAAATGATTCCTGCAATTAAAATGATACATGTATATATTTGTAAATAATTATCTGTGTCTGTGTCCTCGTCCAGCAAATAAAAAAAAAGATGAAAATGAAAATCCTGGACTAATGCTTTCGATGTTGTGTTCTGATTCACGTTAGAATACCTCGATTCTATCTGATTTAGAAGTTCCCGGAACGACAAGATAAGAGTAAATTTTCTCTTGCATTTAGATAATTGAATTTGGGGCTTAGAATTCCCAAAAATATCCATTTATTTACTTACCAGATAATTTTTTTTATCTATAATGAATTTTCAAATAACTATTTTAACCATATTTTTCAATAATTTATTTTGTTCAAAATAATAATTAATTCCGCATAAGCATGCCAAAAAAAAATTATACTTTATCAGCTTGTTGCCCTCACGCTGACAAAAACTCTGAGGAAAAAATAAATTAATTATTAAACAAATTAAATCCAGAAAAATGTAATTTTCAGCATGTGATTCTATGAAATGAAAAAAATAAATAGGATATTTTCTGAAAAATAAACGTTTGATAAAGTTTTCTATTGTCGTTCACAGTATCTATATTATTAATTGAATCAATCAATCAATTATTAATCATGGTTTAATTCTTGCAGAATATCCATTCAAATCCGGTCTCAACTTTTAGTTTATAAATCTTTAGTAAGAGTCATAAATACTATTTAGTACTACCGTTAAAATTGTCTAAATAAAATAACTTACTACATTTTAGTAATTTGGGTCAATAAATGCTCTGATGAATTACGAATTTAAAATATTTTGATACTCTGCTCTGTGAGTCGTATTTAATAAAATATTCTTGAGGTACTAACATTTTAAATGGGAAAAGTTACACTTCAATGAACTAAATCAATCATTGAAATTGACTGATTATGAGTCTACTATTCTATAAAAACATGTAGTTTTACACCTTTTCATTCGCCATTTAAGTAAAATATCAATCCCGGGACAATCAGTGGCCGGAATTTCCCCTAGACTTATAATTAAATAAATGTGTTATTGTAATGAATGTGAACTTGTAAGCATATCCTGAAACTTTAATGTGTTGACTCCTCTGGTCTGTGGTCCTGATTGGGTTCTAGTCTCGTAAAATAATGATCTGGGGAAGTCTGCTGTAAAATCCCATCAAAATGTTTGTACGAAAGGAGTGGGATTTCACAAACGACATGGGGATGTTTGAATGCCAGATTCTGGAATGCTGGGTGTTAATCATCAGGCCACAGAATTTTCCCACTGTCAAGAATCGTCAACCTCCATCCTGGCAAGAAAAGTCAGAGCAAGTGTTAATCGCTGACCATAATCATTGGGCAGGTCGACGTCCACGCAGGTGGGTAACTTCAGAGGGATAAAACTTCCTTCGCAGCTGAAGCCCTGAAGTCGAGCCGCTCGGACGCCGCTGTTGCCAGCAGTGGTGACCAGGTTGTTTTCAACAATTGCAGTCGCAACGTCAGTGACTGTTTGTCCCGTCCTCTACCTTGGCGAAAGGCAGGTGATCCTGTTTCTTCAAATTTCTGAATCATGGCCTTCAATGCATTAATGGATACGATCAAGATTAAAAAAAACCCTTCTCGTTGTGGTTAAGCGAGACCCAACGAATGCTTTCAAATTACTGCTTTTTTGTATAATCCATATTATGGGCGTTACTGTCATCAAGAATTTGCATTTTCCAATTATGTTTGCTCTTTCATGCAAATCATCAGTTGAAATAAAAAGTGAAGCGCCGCTTTGTTTTCTATCGAAAGAAAAATTATTTGCATATCTTAAATTCTCTACATTTTTTAATTCTTTACTAAGTAAAGGCAAATGAACAGTGAATAAAATAAAATTGAACATAAATTCCCAATTTTTTTCTTTTTTTTCCAACCATTAGGGGGGATTATTTTCTTGAATAAAACACATTTCTAGTAAATGACCTCTATTTCATGCATTTATCTGTTTGCTGTATTTTTTACAAACATAGTTAGAAATTCTACTTTGCAGTTAAACCAATAATTTATGTGAAAAGCGCACTTTCCCCACTGTTAATGAGTTTTAGAACTTTTTTTCTGTTGATTCTTTTTTTATGCCGTTGTTAGTTCCAAAACCAAATTTTGTGACTTTCTAACTAATAGTTTCAGCTACAGAACTCTTTGAACAATGCCAGTTAAAAAAATCACCTTGTATTTAAAAAATATTTTCAAATTTGTTGGTGGATTTTGACTGTATTCTAACCTATAAAGCATGTGATTAGCTTTATACACTACCCCAAAACTTTCTTGTATACTCGCTATTTGTATACTCTCTGTGAGTAATGTGAATCTTTCTCGCATACTCTCTGTGAATCGGAGCTTTTGAAGCCTTTCTTCCCAACCGATTGAAGTCAGAATCAGTATCGGAATCCAAACTTCTGTTACAAAATACAAACGGAATTTCATAGACTTATTAATTTTTTTCGTTTTTGCACTATCATATTTACATGCATTGGAAGGCACAGATTAACAGACATTGAACTTTGCTGTTGGTTATAAGAAAAAATATTTTATAGATGTCTGCATTATAGATATTAAATGCGTGAATCAAATGTCACGCATCTAATTCTCTTCGTTCTATTGCTATTACCTTCATTTGTACTCGAACAATTGGACAGACAGATTTCCTCTGAATAGATTGTGCACAAAAATTGATAGAAACCTTCACATTTGAAATAAAGTTCAGATACCAGATTTTATCCGTCCATCCCGTAGCATTTTCGAATTAATTTTGACACAAACAGACATAATGCCAAAAATGCGTCTTTCGGTCTTCGGGATATCTGAAAAGTGCGCTAAACTCACGATTTCGAATTTTGGTTGCTCACAATACTTAATAATATCTACAAGAGAAAGTTAAAAAAAAAAGTGGCAGGCTACATTTCAGCAACATTCTGCGACTGTGAAAGGAGCACAAGTTGAAGCGCGACAACGTTATTTGTGACGCTCACTCACAAAAAAAAGACGATCATCCACAGATATTTTAACGTCTTCACTTAAGCGGCTTCGCCACAGCTAGTGGCAGCCTTCAGATATGGTTTTTGTGCGTTTTCGAGAAGAGTAGGTGCCGGCTCACCCACCTGAGATGACACACGAAAAAATGTTTACCATTGAGAAGAGAATGGGGAAAGAAGCTTGTTTTACTTTTGATAAGGAACAATTTCTCCTTTTTGTTCCAGCGTGTTTTTTTTTTTTTTTTGAATTCTGTTTGTTTTAATACTATTTTATATCTTTAAGTTTTATTTTCTCAAATTCTATTCTTTAGCCAAAATTTCTTACGGGAAAACCTCATAAATGAAAATTCGTTTCGTACTTTTTACATTTATTTGGTATATTTTTCTAATACGTTCTGCTGTTCTTGAATTGGAGAACAGTAACTTAGTAATTTTAAAATATTTCCATAGTTTTCATGTTTCGTAGTGTTAAAGAAATCGAAAATGTCGTGTTATTTATCAGTCGAAGCCCGATATTTAAAGAGTGCTAGAGAGAGAAATACGTCTCTTTTTTTTCCTTCAGAAATTAAACAATATACTTCTTAAACTATCTGCAGAATTTTAAGCAGATTATTTAATAAACTTCTGAAATAAAACTTTTGCTTTATAAATCTTTTTAAAAACAAAACAAAACAAAAAATAATATAATAAATAATTGTGAAAAAACCCTATCATATAATATTTAATATATTTTGTTTGTGGTCGAATAGTCGTTTATTATAGTTTGTTTTCATGCACGTTTGTTTAATTTTTTTATACTAAAATATAAGAACGTTTTCAAGCAGTTAGTCCTGAACGTAGTCATACCCTAAAGAAAGGCTGAAGCCAAATTCGGGGAAGTATCGTTTCTAACCTTGACTCTGCAACGTTTAAAGTACGGAATTGACATCAGAGCGATAGCGAACCTAACCGTATGATTCACTCACGAAAGGATTCTTCAGAGTCCGTTCTTCGTCTGGCTCCTGTTGTGTCTCTACAGGTCGGCGTCAGGCTGCTCTCCCACAAGCCGCTCTGTTCACAGACAAATACACAGAACATCCGCAGCACAACGTCTCCCTTGTTCCGAACGAAGTCAATGGAACGATTTACTTTGTTCTGGAAAGCAAAATATTGGCTCAAAGATCACGGAGTGGGATTCGAAAAACATTGATATGTGGTGCTGCTTTATATTTTCTCTCCTTTGCAATTCTAAACGCAAATGGTCATGTGTTTCTTAGCGATTTCATGCAGCCCAGATGGAAACTGAACCAAATAGGTCATTCTCTCCCCCCCCCTTCTTCATTTTCGGTTCGGGTTTATGCAAAAATGTTCGCGCAACTCTTCTACAATATTTGTTGTAAATGAAAAAATGGATATAGAAAGAATAATAATAAGATGTAAAAACGTTTATTAGTGTACGTAAAATAATTTTTGTTTTAATATACTTTTTATTAATTATTCACTAGTCGCCTTTGGCGACCAGTTAGGTCGCCAGTATTAATGCTCGCTAAAGTTTGCTCGCTAATATTTTATGAAGCTGTGTCTCATAACAGGTTTTTCACCAAAATATTTTTAAACTAAACAAATTTTGATAATCATATAATTCATTTATAGTATTATTTATTATTATTTTCTTCAGATGATCTGTTCACTGTACTACTTATCTTTCTCTTTCTATCCGAGCAATGATTGTCCCGGAATTGATATTTTACTTAAATGGTGGAGGGAAAGGTCTATAATTCTGTTTTTATAGAATAATGAGATTCAAATTTTCATAAATGTAAACACACTAAACAAATAAAGACACAATTGGTTTTCAAGAGATGCAAAAGTTTAACAGCTTGGAAAATGCCTCGCGCAGACAAAATAATGGTGATACACACACCCTTCTTTTCTTTTCTATTCTTTTTTTCTTCACTACTTTTCTTTTTACAAACCTTTTTTCCCTTTGTTATTTTTATTTTTTTTCTTCCCTGCGCAGACTTTATTTTAAGCAGGCATAGATTAAATATTCATACCGACTAATAATAAAAGCAACTATTTTCTTTCTTTTTTAAACATCCCGTTATCTATGAATGAAAACCAACTGACTTCGCGTATTTCTTTCTAAACAAATCCTAATTTATTACTTCCTGCTATCTCACTCAGTTGGTGTGGGGGAAGGAAATGAAGATTTTTGGCGGGAAAGTAAGAAAAGTGTCGTTTTAACTATTTTCCACTCAGTTTTTTAATTTTTTCTCTCCATAAGAACCATCCTCGTGTCTTAACGAAAATATTTTTAAAAAATTAGCCGAATCGGTCAAGCCGTTCTCCAGTTTTGCTCTTAGCAACGCATTTCGAGCTGCATTTTTATTAATATAGATTATGTAAGATGGATTATTACAGTATTTTAAAATCAATTTTTCCAAAATTTAATCAAACGATTGCATGATAATTAATAATTTTAATCAAATATTGGTCATCCACGCATGTAGTATCATTTCATTCATGTGCAAAGTACAATTTAAAAAGAACCCAATAGAATAGTTAATTTAAAACTGCGGAATGAAACGAATCCCGTGTAATATTGATATTTACGCTGATGTCACCAGGTGAGGGTTTGGTTTTATTAAAATACTTAGCATCGAAATGTTGTCATTGAGAGACAGATGGTATGAAAAGTGACTTCCCATATAGTCGTGCCCCCTTCCCCCTCCCAAATCTCGTTAACGTATCATCCGTGATGAAGAAATGGCATTCTTCGGGTCTGCCCCCCACCCGCGTCGCAGGCCGCCTACATGCTGCAGAAATTGGATTTCGCACGTTCGGAGAAGAAACGATAAGACTTCGAAACCACCTTGGTGACGCAACGGAGTGGCGAGAGAAGAGAACATGCCCAAATCGGGTAGAGTAGGTGAGTTTCGAAGACGAAGATCAACAGGTTCTTGGGCTGCACGTAGGTGGGAGACCTCGCTTGTTTTAGGATGTAATGACTGAGGAGGCACCAGATGGGAGCTCCTCTGTACTATTTACCGCAAATCGGCAGATGTTTTAAATATTTATTAGAGATCGAAAATTATTTCGAATTTATTAATTTTTCTGAAGGAGAAGTAAGCAGTGGTAGAAAATTCCTTTCCTTCTCAAAATTCTATTCCGGGATTTTTATTTTATTTTATTTATTTATTTATTTTGAGTTTGTCATACTCAAAATTATATAGAATTAGAGTTTGGAAAGTTTAGAAAATGTTTTAAAAATGCATACATTTTAAACTTCTGATTATTTAAAAAAAATTCTTCGGATCATGCAAGTACTTCGGATCATGCAAAAATTCTTCGGATCATGCAAGTACAAGGAAATAAGAATCAACAAAGGGTATTAAAAAAATGAAAAATGGATAAATTTTATAAAAATAATTTTGAAGTCTTTAATATTCTTAGTGCTCTGAAAAATAATTAACTAAAATTTTTATTATTTATTTTGGAAGCAGCCGTATGAAATCAAAATTTAGTTAAATTAATCTAATCTAATTTTTATATTAGCGTACTCTTGAAAATATTAAACTATTAACTGCCAGTTTTTTAAATTATTTTTTTTGACCAAATAAGTTACATGTAAGTATTGTATAGCTATATTTCAATTACGTTTTAAAAATATTTGATAATTTTGAAGAGAGTCATCATCATAGAATGATCAGTAAAAAAATAACTGTTTAAGTAATATATCGTTACTAGAACCTCTAAATTACATTTTAATGCACAGTATTTGATTAGAACCGACCAATATTAGAACCGACCAAAAAGAGTATGCTTCAAACATGACAATTTTATTCCTTTCAACTTACAAATTTAATATTTGTCCATTAATTGTACAGAAACGAATCAGCAAAAACACACTTTCTGCTATACACAACATTGAGTGATATATACAGAGTAAAAATTGATTGCCTGGCATGCCAAATGCAATTTTAGCGCAGAGTGGCGTAGAAAAAATCCTTCAAAGGAGGATAGCGGCTATGAATGGGTTAAACTAGTATATTGCAATGGAGAACACCAGAGTTCTCTAAATTTCAAATCTTTAGCATTCAAGAAGTAAGAGAAAATAACTGTCAGAATTTCTTCTTTAGGTCAAATTGTATAATAAAATCAAAATTCGCTTCGTCATCGAAGATTTTCTGGGCAGAGAATTATCTTATCCTTCCATTAAACTATTCCACACGGTAAAATTTTTCTAGGCGACCATGCTAACTTGAAAATATTATTCTCTTTTAGCTACATGCCAAAGATGTAGAAACTGCTCTGTGTTTAAAGAATAATGCATTTTTTTAAAACTCTATTTAATAAAAGAGGTTCGTTATTAGCAACTTGAAGGATAAGATTTAAGAATTATAAACCCATTCGTAAAACGTCATAAATATAAACAAACACAAATTTCTTTTGATAGAGAAACTCTTTTAAATTTCATTATGACAAAAAATGAAAATATTTTATTTTAAAAAAGTTTTTTAGTTATATAAAGTTTCCTATTTTCAGTTTTTATTCTATTTCATCTACAAAATAGAGAAAAAGTTCTTCAATCATTAAAAAATCCGACTTCGAAACTTAATATTCTCCGAGTTAGAGAAGTACATTTTTGTTATTACACTGAAGTGACAAAAGTCATGGGATAGCAATATGCAAATATACAGATGGCAGTAGTATCGCAGCGAAAAAGTATAAATGCGCAGTTCGTTTTCCAGAGCTTTCATTTGTGTTCAAGTTATTCATGTGAACAGGTTTTTCGTGATTTATGGCGGCACGACGAGAATTAACAGACTTTGAACGTGGAATGTTAGTTGGAGCTACACGCATGGATCATTCCATTGCGGTTATCGTTAGTGAATTCAACATTCCGAGATCCACAGTATCAAGAGTGTGCCGAGAGTATGAAATTTCAGGCATCCCATCCCATCATGGACAGCGCAGTGGGCGACCACCTGCACTTAACGACCCAGACTGCCGACGTCTGTGTAGAATGGTCAATGTTAATAGACACGCAACACTTCATCAAATAAGTGCAGGAATCAATGTGGGACGTACGAGGGACGTGTCCGATAGGACTGTGCGGCGAAATTTGTCTTCCTTGGGCTATGACAGCAGAAGACCGACTCGAGTACTTTTACTGACAGCACGACATAGCCTGCGGCGACTCTCCTGGGCTCGTGAGCATATCGACTGGTCCCTAGACCAGTGGAAAACCGTGGCGTGGTCAGATGAGTCACGAATTCAGTTGTTACGAGCTGATGGTAGAGTTCGAGTGTGGCGCAGACCCCACGAAGCCATGGACCCAAACTGTCAGCAAGGCACTGTTCAAGCTGGTGGTGACTGCATAATGGTGTGGGCTGTTTTGACATGGCATGGACTCGATCCTCTGGTGCAAATGAACCGATCATTGACTGGAAATGGTTATATTCAGCTACTTGCTGATCACTTGCAGCCATTCATGGGCTTCACGTACCCACACAACGATGGGATTTTTATGGATGACAATGCGCCGTGTCACCGGGCCAGAACTGTTCGCGATTGGTTTAAAGAACATTCCGGATAATTCCAGCGCATGATCTGGCCACCTAGATCGCCCGATATGAATCCCATCGAGCATTTATGGGACATCATCGAAATGTCCGTTCGTGCCCAAACTCCTGCACCATCCACACTTTCACAATTATGGACGTCTATACAGACAGCAGGGTTCAATATTCCTGCAGAGGACTTCCAACGACTTGTGGACTCCATGACACGTCGAGTTGTTGCACTTCGCCGGGCAAAAGGAGGACCGACACGATATTAACAGTCATCTCATGGCTTTTGTCACTTCAATGTATAACTTTATCATTTTTAAAGCCCGACGATTCGAAAACACAGCCCTCTAGAATAATGAATTTTGACATTCATTTTATTGCTAAAATTATAAATAAGTGGCAGATTTTTGAAATCTTCCTGACATTGGCCTTTTATTCATTTTTATATAGACATGACAACTTGCAAATGAAATTCAAAATATAACTTTTATACAAAGATCCTCAATTTATACGAAATTTGAATGAGATGTGGAGGTCGAGAAGGTAACATTGCAAAAACCTTTTGAAAGTTGATGCAATTGAAAATAAAGTGATTTAAAAAGGTTTTATTATGATAGTTTGTTTAAAGGTCAGGGTTGTAGAAACTTCTTCAATTTGTAGAATTTAGCATTATAGAATTGTTCGTGTAAGCATGCGAAAGTGATTACCTAAATTGCAGCGTCTTTAATAAATCTCTTTGATCCAAAGCCTTGAATTCAAATCGTATATATTTGTTACATTCCGTTTACTTTAAACTAGCCCTCTTTGATAGTCCAGAATCTATTGACTTTTTAGATTATTAAATGATTTACGGGATGCGTTTTAAAAACCTTTCGCTTTGTTACTTAATTCGACTAAAAAATATGAATTTAATTGTATTAGTTAATAGATTAGCACCAACATTGTTACATATAGTGTATGAAATTGAATTTTTAAAAAACTATTAAAATGAAGGATAAAATTCTTAGGAAATAAAAACTGTTAGGAATAAAAGGGTAACTTGTTGAAGCTTGAGACAATACAAAGAGTACTCTTATAAGATCATTATTTAGGAATATTTGAGCATTAATTCTATATCCATCTGGCAATTGTTAAGCCTACTTTTGTGCTTTTTTTTTTTTGTTGGAAGCCAACTTTTGTTGGTCTCTTTTTTGAATTCTTTTATAGATTCTTTTCCTTGGCTAAATCTATATATTTTTTGTTAACCCAACAAAGTCATTTCCAGAATATTTTTTATAATATTATGCAACTCCATTAATTAATTAGTACTAAAATTCATTACAGCTGTAAAAACATGAAGAACATCAATGAAGAAGTCTAAAATTTATACGATGGTTTGTTTACATTTACCATTCGACATTAAGTACTAAAAACAATTTCTGTATCACTCAAGTTAACGTTTTAAGTAAATATATATATAATAGTGGGCACAAAAAGTATTTCCATGTATACAATTTTGTTTAGAGTTCATAAAAAAATGCATTAGGAAATACAAAAATTGGCATTTTAAAAACTAAATAAGCTTATTCATTTAAGCTAATCACAGAAAAATACAATAATTTGCTTAAAGCATTTTTTTTGCAACTAAATTAAAATATGCCAAAAAAGTATTTGCACACTCAACTCATTTTCAGCAAATTTGCATTTTTATACTAATTATTTAATTGTCATCCCCCAGAACTGAAAACTTAGAAAAACTGAATAACCGATTTCGTTTCTAGGAGATAGTGTTTATTTTAGTGAAAATGGCCTAAATTATTGAAAATAGATAAAAAATAAAAATAAATTTTGCTTTTCTATTGTTTGGTACGTTATAAAACACCATAAAGGAAAAGGATCTACATCAAATAATTTGAGTTCTGATCGTCCAAAGAAACTTTCACAGCAAATTAAGCAAAAAATAATATGAGAAGCATTAAAAAAATCTATTTGTTTGACCGATTACATTTACCAATGATGTCACTTCAACATCTGGAGTTCAAATTTGTGCCCAAAGTGTTCGATATGCCCTGCACGATGCACAAATTTATGGGAAAACGCCTAGGAAAAAAAACTTTCATAAATTAAAGAAATACACTGAAAAAAAGACTTGAACTCGCTAAGGATTATATCAATAAGCCAATTGATTTTTGAAGAAATGTGATATTCTCCCAAGAGAGTAAGTTCAACATCTTTTAATCAGAAGGCTGGAAATGGTTTTGAAGAATGTCCTGCACTGCTTTTTATATTGAAGATGTATAGCCTGCATTTGAAACTCTTTTATAGTTTTGGGGTACATGGCTGGAAGGGGAAGTAAATGATTTGTGTTTCATTGAGGGGAATATGAAAGTTCGAACCTATAAGGATGTGTTGCGAGATAACTTGACTCAAAGTGTAATAAAATTGATAATCAGTCAATTGCTCTAATTTCAGCAAGACAACGATCCCAAGCACATTGCACTACTGTTTTTGCTTTATAACGTACCAAGAAGACTTGCTACTGCACCACAATCACCAAACTTAAATCCTTTGGAAAATGTGTGGAATTATTTAGATTTAAAAATATGAAGAAATTTTTTTTAATAAGTCTGCTTTTAAACAAGCTCTTATTGAAAATTGGTCTGATACTAAACTCACTGTTACAAAAAATTTAATTAAATCAATGCCATCAAGCAGCAATAGATGCTAATGCAATGCATGCTAAATATTAGTTATTTGAAATATACTTATATGGTTTTTTTTTTTTTTTTTTTTTGCATTCATAAGGATGAGCAAATAGTTTTTTGAAACGAGATATTTTAATTTTGTAGCAAAAAATGTTATTTATATCATTCGATTTTTTTTGTTTTATTTAGATGATTAAACTTATTCTGGTTTGGCAATTTCAATTTTTGTATTTCTTAATGCTTCTTTTTATGAATTGAAAACAAAAGTGTAAGTGTGCAGATACTTTTTTTGCCCACTGTATATATAGTTCAGGACTGGTAAAAATAGAGCGTTACACAATCGAACAACATGTTTTCATTGCTGAATAATATTTTAAAAAAATAATGAAAATTGGTGACCACGGGTTGAAAATTTGAGAATTTTTCTCCTAAATAGTAGGATTTAACATCATTGGATTTATTTTTATGGGTTATTTGAAGTCAAAGGTCTATGCCAACAAGCCCACAAGCAAGCGTGCATTGGAGAAGGAAATTCAATGTCGTATGAACGAAATTCAACCACATTTATGCAAAATGGACGAAAAATTTCGAAAAAAATGCGTATGTGCCACGTAAGCCGTGAAGGCTTTTGGCCCTATATTTTATTCCATACAATTCAATCGTACTTGACGATTGAATACAAATATTACAATTTAAAGATGAAAAAAAAACTGAGTTTCTTATTAAATTCAGATTTTGCGTTAACATGTTTTTCTCACGTGTAACACTCCGACTTTTTACTAACCCAAAAGTATCAACTGTCAAATGGTTTTTTTACTAGGGCTGTCAACACTTTACAGCACAAATGGTGGCAAATTCAAATCTTTGTGCTAATTTTTGAGCACTTTTTAAAAATGTCGCCACAAATGTTAAGAAGAGAATATCGTTCATGTAGTTTACCTAAACACCAATTTTAAATGCCACTGATATCAAATTTTAAAGTGACTTCGTTTCGTTTTCCTAAACATCTATGAAATAATAAGATGCATTATTTCAATAACTTTTTTAAAATTCGAAATGATGCTGATGTTTTTGAACAGCAGAATTAGTTTTATCGAATGTTTTTTGTTGAAGTGAATTTAAATAGAATTTGATTTAAACTCACTTCAACAAAAAACATTTGATATTTTGGATCGGAAGTTATTCGGATTCGATAGGTTCGGTTCGGATCCGAGGTTTTTAATTACTTTTGGAAAAGTCACTTCCAAGAAGAAAAAAAAAGATTTTTTGGGTAATATCTAGGAAAAGGGGATTTAAGAGACATTGGAAACAGTTAGTTAAATTAAAAGAGAAAAGTGGTGCGAAATTGAGAAAAGGAAATGTTCCGTGCAACGATGTCAAGGGAGAAAGAGTCCTTTAAAGAAGTGGTGAAAGGTAACATAGACAATTTAAAATAATAAAAAGTGATTTAAATTTGCGACACAGTCTACATCTCTTTTGTTAGCTGAAGGAATCATTAAATTGCAATCCATTAAATCTCTTTTTTAAACAGAAGCAAGTTGCGAAATCCCGAAAGTTTCGAATCTGACTGAAATAGTTGCAATGCAACCGGAATGTGTTCTATTTTCGTCTGGTGCACCAAGTGTTAGTGGCAAAATAACTCTCTTTCATACATCAACATTTTTTAATGCCTCAACTTTGGGGTCGCTTTATTTACACGGCATGTTTCCTGTATGTCATTCAAAAGGCGATTCATTCTCTATTTCAGAAGAGCTTACATCTCAAGGATTATTTCCTAACGTATTCAACTTAGCCTCCTCATCTGTGGTTACTGTCAACGCCACCTGCGGAGAGACTGGTCCGGAAGTGTACTGCAAGCTCGTGGAACATGTGTACAGGTGAGGATATTTCTGCAAAGATTTCCGTAAAAAATATCACGCATTTCGCAATTGTTTTCAAAACTCTATACGAAACCCAGAAAAGAATCGCTACCAAATGTAATTCTTTTTCTGGAAGGAATGAAGTACTAATGACCGGTCTTCCGGAGTAGCAGAAGACCGAGTGCTCTCGGTGGGAGGGCGTTTCTGTCCCGTGCGTGGCGTTTACGTGGGAGCTACTATTCGTCCTACAGAACATTCAAATGAATCTTGCCCTAAGCACGTGTCATGTTATTTGAGATAATTTTTGGAATCATGTCTGCGTCTGTCAGTAAACTCCAAAACACGACAAGCTAGCGAAACAAAATTTCATGTGTCATCTGACATCAAAATTGTCATTCATTAATGTTTTGATATTATTAAATTTTGGACAAAAATGCTCGTCAAAGTGTTATATATAGAAAAATATAGAGAGTTGATTTGCTCATTATACGACAAAGCGAAACTTAAAACGAGTCGTATTTTGTTTGCATTCGGAAAAGGAAGAAAAGAAACATATCTGCGATTTTGTAATATATGCTAAATATTTAATTAAATTTAAATAAATAAATTTTTTTAAAAATGTATTTGTATTTATAATTTTTTTAAATTTTAATTTTACTATGTTTTCCGATAGTAAAAATCTATATTTGGGTAAAAAAATACATTAATTAAAAGTATTTATTAAATTTAAATCGAATAAGAATAGTTAAAGAAGAAAAAAAATTACCAGCTAGGTCCGATCTGCTCACCTTTCGCATGCAAGACGGTTACCTACAGACCCTGTCATTGGGGGCATCGGGACGGGAGACAAGTGATCAGTATACAAGCTTTGCCAAAAGTTTAAGGACCCTTTTCTCGAAATTGACTGGTTATTGCGCTTTAATATTTCCATGAATGAACATTCTAAATGTATGCAATCCTTACACAAAATCTCATCCCGATCTCAGATTTCAACCCCGTGTCTTCCTCATGTTAATCTAACAGCATTAAACAAATTTTAAAATATGCAAAAACATAACTAGCACAACAAATACATCTTGAAAGAAATTGACCACCTTTGGAGACCAACTTCTTCGTCTATATTAATGACTTTTTAGACTGTTAAACATTAAGAATGTAATGAAGTAGGATTTTTTAATATGTCATATCGTTATTAAATAATAACGAAAATCAGGAATCTGATTGAAGGAATCTATACAAATCGAAATATTTACAAATTAAAATGTACGTGTATGCTTCAAAATAAAAGTGAGAATGGAACTGTTGCTTTGGAATTAATGTCCGAAGGAAGCATTTTTTTTTAAATTAATTTTAATAATGGCAAGAAAACGCTTCGTAATTTAATGTAGTAATAATTGAGTATGAATTTCATCATAACGTTAAAGATAAGGAATCGCATTGTTAAAAATTTATTAAAAAATAAAGAAAATATTGCACAGAAAAGAAACTTGTATCATTAAAATAGGAATTATTTCTAGTTTAAGGTAATGTGAAAGCTGTTTTTGTGAGATGGTAGTTTTATATACAAGATATGATTATCCCCTTTCATAGGAGTGATTATCAACCTGGCAATGAATTAAGTATTTTTTTTTTTTTGCTTGACTTAACTATGACGCCTACGATTTGATTTCTTTTGCGTCTTCATTTCTCCGAGTGAATAGAGTTTTGGGGGAGCCGTATCTGATTGTTTTTAATAGCAATTTGAAGTTTTACTGATTACGAAACTGTAAATTAAGTGTTGCTGTAGAAACGGGTAACGAAACTAACTGAGATGTTTGTATGATGATTTTTTTTACATTCGACTATCCATTCGACAATCGGTAATAAGAATATCTGCTGTAGTTGTTTGACTTTACTGGATTCTTGAGAAATTACTGTGTCACATCTGATGGTTATATTAGATGCTGATTGTTTTGTTCCCTGAACACTTTTTAAATTCAATTATTAAGCCAGTTTCATACTTTTTTTTTATCAATGATTTCGGCTGCTTTGATTTTTGGATATGCCCTATTTTAACAAAACCCAATAAAAGTTCGAAAAGAGAGTGAAATACGTGAGAAAGACAGAGAAAAAAATCCTCTCTTTTCTGCCGGTGTTAACGTATTTTCTTGATGACAGGAAGAATGAGGGCGACCGAGAGTCCCAGGAGCAGTGTGGCGTGTGTGACGCGAGAAGTCCCAATCCGGAGAAGAAGCATCCCATCGAACACGCGACCGACGGGACAAACAACTGGTGGCAGAGCCCAACTCTTCAGAATGGTAAACAGTATGAATGGGTCACCATCACTCTGGATCTGAAGCAAGTGAGTAGAATACAACCTTTCAATTTAGTGAGTGAGTGAATGACTTAAAAACACGATATGGTGGTCGCTGCTCTCAGCTCATAACTCGCCAAATTTGGTGCCAGATTACATTTAAAGATCTAATGGTTGCCAAAAAAAAATTTCTGACTTGACGGATTGTGCTTATTCTTAGTCTTGTATTATATAAATTATTGCTTATTTTTTTTATGAGAGGTGGAAATTTAATGAGGACAATTTTATAATTGCATGTAGAAGAAGAAAAAATGCGGAGTTTTATAAATTATATAATTAACCGGATATTTAAAATTTTTTTTTACAATGCAAAGGATTAAATTGGCAGGACACTTAATAACATTGAAAACTTTAAATCAGAATAATTAGTTAAGAATCATTTTGCTAAACCATTTCATATCTGAAAAAAGAGGGAGATCAAAACCTAAGTGCCTGAGCGAAGACTTGAACATTAGTAGGAGAAAAGGCAGAAAACCTTAGCCAAGAACATGGAATGGAATTCTGAGGAAGGCCAGGGTCCATCCACGGCTATCGCGCCATTTAAGAAGATATTACTGCAGTTGATACCATTTAGATGACAAAATGAATCGCTTAGATATTTTCGATGTAATCAGTAGTGTTGTCAATAATTTGATAAAGTCATAGCAAATCTGAAGAAGTACCTGTTATGATGGTAGTCCGAATAGGAGTGGTTTATAGCTTCCAGAATATCTTGTGCAGTCCAATAGCCAATGGAGAGTGCGCGCAACCGTACGCGGTGCACTATTACTGTACACACATGGATATTCGGCTCACTCACGACATTTCACTATGCGTCGTAGCATTTGCATGGGTGAGTTCTTCTTAAATGAACCCTTCCTTCATTTTTTATATAGAACTATTTCGCAAGAAATGCGATGTAATTTAAGATTTGGATTGATGTGTGCTGTAAGTTAAGCGTTCTGATACTATTTATATTATGAATACAATTAAGTTGCCATTTTAACATTCTAGAAAATTTTATTGTGTTCATTTTTTAAATACAAACTTTGAAGTACATGTAATTTAGCATAAATTGTTGTCACTCACTAAATCAGTTGTTGATGTAAAAAAGAACTTATATAATTTTTTTAAAAAAATAAAATACGCAAAATTGATTTATCAATTTTTTTTTTCAAATTTCTTCTTTCTCATTTTCTTTATTTCAAATTCAAATTCTTTTATTTTCAATTAACCATCTTTGGCTACCAGCTGATTTGTCGCAAGATTGGTTGTGTTCACTTTCAATTCAATTTCTTGCACCAAGTTTAGGCTCACGATTCCCGTCTGTAAGCATCTTACTCTAGCGGGGATCAAAATCGTTTTTTTAATCGACCGATCTCTGTTCTGGGTACTGATGGTCTCTTAAGTCATCTTAGTGCGATTAAAAAGGCAATTTTCAAGAGGATCTCTCTTCTGCCATTCGCGAGAATGTCATGCTCCCTTATTTTTTATTCCTCTTGCAAACTGAGCAGAATTCTTTAAACAGAACCCTTTTTCCGTTGCCTGTGAGAAGTGGAAGAAAATCCTTCTGTTAAATATTTGATTAAACAATGAAAATGGTATAAACAATCATTCAACAATGGCATCTGTTGTTGAAAATGGAACAAATAAATAAAGGAATTTAAAACTGACCTGAATTGAAATTAATTTAGAGTTACACGAAAATTCAATTGGTCTAATTAAGAAAATAATTTTGGTGAATTTTGAAATGGTGTTAAAATAATCGTTATATTTTCGCAAGTATTAGCGGAAATACGCCACTATTTTAGTTAATTTTTTATTATTGTCGTCCATTAAAATTTTACCCCCCCCCTTCTATACTTTAAAGTATATCTAAAGTATATATAGTATACTGAATAATGAAGCTGTTATTTTGTCGTCATGTCTGCTCTCCAATCTCTTACGAATAGACGATACTCGGATAATGTCAGCCGAGAGCTCTCTGCACTGCAATCTCTGTTTTTTTCCAGTGGATCCCAGCTCACCGCTGGATTTCTGGGAACGGGACTGCTGACTTTTTGACCAAAAGGGGTGCAGAGACGTTTAAAAAGCCTTTTATTTCATAAAGTAAAACTCCTGATAAAAAGAAGATATGCCTCCGGGATAAAACAGAGAGCACTGTGTGACTCTGCCCGTAAGCCATAAGCTTCCCTGCTTGACGATACGCAGTTGATATCTCTCCTGAAAGAGCAGCTGTGGTACTTTTCCGCTGCAACAGTTACTGCCAGACATAGCTGTTTGTCCGCGTACTCTCATTGGCTTGGGCTTTGGGACTCTCTCTGTGCTGACAACATCACATTTCTGATGGTACTCATCTTGACTCGCGCTCATCACAACTGTGAAGTTCAGAAATATTGGGAGGCTAGAGATCTAATGGCGACATAGCCATCTTTTGCGAATTTGTAATAAATAAGATAGTGATCGCTCTCTTTTTCTTATACAGAACATCTGTATTATTAGAAAGGATAGAGATTCTTATCTAATAAAATACACCTATTCTAATATTTTATCCCTTAAATTTTCAGGTATATCAAATTGCTTATGTCATAGTGAAATCTGCCGTGTCTCCGAGACCTGGAAACTGGATACTCGAAAGGTCGCTGGATGGCGTGGTCTATCTGCCGTGGCAGTACTACGCACTCAGCGACAGCGAATGTTGGAACGTTTACGGCATCACCCCGACAATCGGACAGCCGCACTACAGAAATGATGACGATGTCATTTGTACATCATACTACTCAAAACTAGATCCCCTGGAGAATGGGGAGGTATTGCAATGTTTTTATTCCTGGCTGATTGTGATGTGCAAATTTTAAAACAATCAAATGTCTGTTCAAAGTGCTGTGCGCTTTCAACTGGTATTTGATGAAGCATAATCTCTTGTCTGATAAACTATTTATTTATGTATTGTTTTTCAGATCCACACATCGCTCGTCAATGGGAGACCAGGTGTTGACGGTCCAAGCGCAAAGCTAATGGTAAAGGCAATCCTACAGAATAAATTGTAGTAATTCCCTAATTCTTATTAAATGCACCATGGATTTATCTTATTCAGAGGAGAAATATCCTGTGATACTCAAAGCATAATGTTTTCAACGTAAAAGGTTTAATGTATAGTTTAACCATCGGAATTGTTCTCCCCTCCACACACATTGTGCGGATAAAATATTTATTTACCGGAAAATCATCCTTAATCGAAAAAAAAAAGGTTGAATAAACAACTCAAACTCCCATAACGCATCGCAGAAAACTAAAAAAAAAGAACAAAAATTTATCCTACGATTTCTGTAACTCTTTGTATATGCAATATATTTATAAAATAAAAAAAGATGATAAAAAATATTACACATTTTTTAGGAGTTTACCAAAGCTAGATATGTCAGACTGAGGCTTCAAAAAATTCGAACTTTGCATGCTGACTTAATGTCCCTTCAAGTAGGAGGAGAAAATGCTGATCCTTCGGTTTCGAGAAGAGTAAGTACCTAAGATTTTGATTTACAAGGTGCTTATGTTTATGATAAAAAGGGTATTATTCAGTATGAAAAAACGATCATAGAACGTATTCATGTACGTGGTTTACTAAAATTAAAACTCCTATCTTTGTGAAATTTGACGCTATTAGGAAGTCTGCTACCAATTTGTTTAAAATATGCTGAAAATGTACCAGGCTTTATTTTTACAAACACAAATTGTTCTGAAATTAAAAATTTTCTCAAGAAAGTCTATTGCAAAACATTTTCTATGTTGCAATTTTTTAAACAGTTAAAAACAAATTTAATTCCCATTAGCAATAAAATGTAGACAGCAACGTTGGTGGAATGCAGTTGCGGTTCATTTCATTTGGAATTATATGCGTTGTACCTCGATCTGATTTTAGTGAAGAATATGACTTAAATGCTTCTCTAAAATAATGATTTAAAAAATAAGAATGAATTTAAGTGTTTTTGTGGAAATTACAGCCTTCCAAATTGCTTGTCAAGGTCTTTCTTATTTTGATTCTTTGTTGTATTATAGGGACTGTGTCTCTTGCGCTCAGTCTCATCAGCGCTAACTCATCAGAGGGTGTCATTTGCGCACACATGGTAGGTTTACTGGGATTTAATCACCTTTGTCGTGCATCTAGAGGGGTTATAGAGAATGCACGTTTCCCGCACTGATAAGAATAAGTGAGATAATTAAGTTTTCTTTTCATCGAAATATTCGCTTTTTTATCACTGTAAAACTGATAATTTTCTTTAAGAACGCTAGATACATTTTTGAAAGTTTATTTTAGATTAGGGGTTCGTTTAAATTTAGAGGTATAACGGAGAGCGAAAAAATATATAAATCTAGATGATAGAATAAACCGAACAGTAGGAAAATATTCTTTTGTCAAGGAGCTGCTTCTAACTTTTGCTAATAGAACAAAATTGTTGTAAAACTATTTTAAAGCAAAGAATGATGAAATTTTATTTGAAATTTTTTTTTATGATATTAATAAAAATTAAAAAATAAGCCAATACTAATTGAATAATAATTTGTAGTAATAAAATGGATTTGAAAAAAACGAAGCAAGTGTAATTTTGAAGAAATAAAAGGCTTTTAGGTAATATGAATAATTTTTCATGCATTGGTTATTCATTCTTTTTTTTCTTTTTTGCATTTATTAATCTTTTAACTTACCACCATTGGTTAAAATTGTATTTAAGTTGCAGTATGATAGAGAATATTTTACGTATTTTAACAGCTGTTGAAATCAAATAATTTGTTTGATTTGTGTTATATATTCGAATAATCGCATTTTCTTAATAAACTATTTACATAATTTTATCTAATTATCTTAAAGATTATAATAAAAGATGATGATGAAACTAAAAGCAGACGCATTTTCTTAATACTAACACTTATTTCCTGTCATATTTGACAAATATTATACTTCAAAGATACTAAATTATTCAACATAAAATTATATTTATTTCCCTGCAAATTATAAATTTAAACAGTAGTTATGCTTAAAAAATTCCTTCTTAAAATAGTCAAATATTTCAGTTGGGGAAAAGATCCTTTACATAGAGACCATCAAATAAATTGAATAATGACATAACAATTTAAGTAATTTGAATGAAATTGTCTTCAACGGAAAATGAAGCAAAGTTTGTTTTCCCTTATATAAATGTAACGCAAACAATTACCATAAATATTTGAAATTATTAAAAATGAAAATGACAAAATTATTACATTTTTAGCCTTTCCTTAGAACTACTTAATTTGTTTGAATATTATATTATGCGAAGCTATAATTTATATTAATATAGAAAAATTCGTTAATATCCACAATGATTGGATAATTAAGTCAAAATAATTATATAATCTTTTAGAAAAGATTATCTAACTATTATAGTCAAAAATAATTAGATAACCTTTTCTTTAAAAAAATTTCTAAAAGCTATAGATATATCAAATTTTAGAATATAAAACCTATATAATAATTGTTAATTTGTCAAATATTTGCAATATAACTGAAAGGAAATTCAAATAATGTTTGAAAAATGGGCATTAAAAACTTTAAGTGTATAAAATTTTTATAATAATATTTATTGTAGATATAAAAGTGTCAAAAAATTTTAATCTCCATAGTTTTCATGTCTTTTTATGTTTTTTAATCTGGCTAGCACTCAAATTTTATGTCATTTTATTAGAAATAAAATTACATTAACATTTATTTAAATCAGATTCGTAATGAAAAAAAAATTATACTTGAGTGGATTAATTTGATTATGAGATTCTATCAGTAATTTGCCAGATATATATATATATATATATATATATATATATATATATATATATATATATATATATATATAACTGTGAACAGTATTTTTGAATGAAAATAAAAGAAAACATACTAATTCACACTTGAAATTATATATATATATAAATTTATTTTTCTGCAATTTTTGCTCAATTGCCTACCTTATTTAATGAAATTTTGTAATTGGAAGTATGTCTGTATGCAGATTTTAAAAAAGAAAAAAAAACTTATTCCTAAGTGCAAGGGTGTAATGCTTTTTTAGAAAAAAAGGTGACTTCAGAAACCTTACTGACATAGCTATGAAATTAGTCTTATTTTACGACTTAATATTTAAACACGTATTATTGTAATTTCAATTTCGGTTACAATAAAGGTTCAATTTATAAGAATCAATACTTTTGGCAAGAAATCCATGGACGAAAAACCAAGAAAAGAAAGAAATAACGAATAAAATATAAAGTAATATATTTAATTTTTAGCTTTCTTTCACGCTTAGATCTAAGATAAATTGAAAATCGGTATTAAATCACTGGTAGCACTTTAATATATAGTTAAGTATGACAGTAAATGAACTAGGAAATGAAATAATGTTTTTCGGATTTGAAAGAATTTCAGTAATTATCAACGCTTTCGATTTGAAAATGCTTTTAACCCTGAGAATTAACCAGCAGCTGTTTTTTGAAATTTTAAATATGATTCTTATAATTTATTTTAGCCGAAGCGCTTATTATTTTGCAAAAAAGGATAACTTATTTGAACAGCTTTAACGTAAAAAAATACATTAGCTCATTTCAAGTATCCGTTTGTAGAATATATGTACATGCAAGCATATATACATATTAAAAGAACTAAGCATTATTAATATTCATTAAAATTTGAATTAAAAAACTTTTTTTTTTCATTTTGTTAAATATAATTAAACTTTAAGACATACGAAGATTAAATCCTCCTAAAATTAAAGGTTATAATTCACTTTAATAGATTAAATTTATATTATGTGCATTAAAATTATAATTTTTATAAAGGTCATCAGTGCAGGAAAATTATGAACATGTTCCTTCATAATAAATTTTTAAAGCAAATTTCGCTCATTCTATTTATTACTTTTATCAATCGTTTGAAACGCGGTAACGGTCATTAGCATTTTTTTCCACGGCAGCCTTTTAACGTTATCAGATGTATGGACTATCATTCTCACCTGGACAGTGATTGATTACCATATGGCTCATATTGTAAAATAGACAAATTTTAAGTACAAAGATAAAAGTTACGATGTGGTACCCATTTTAAGGCATGAGCGCAAATGACACCCTCTAATGAATTGGCGCTAATGAGACTGAGCGCAAGTGACACAGAACCGTATTACTGGTACTGAAGCAGAACAGCTTAGTATTTTTTGAAATCTAGCGAATTGTCAAATAACGATGTATCAACTTTTTTTGTTTCTAGTGTCTATGAGTAATCATTCCAATATCGTGAAGTATACTTGTTTAATGTACAAGTGTACCAATTTTAAATTATTCTTAGAACTTAGCTTTTATTACAAAAAAAAAAAAAAAAAAAAAAAAAAAAAAACGTTCCAATGAAATGAAGACGTAAGAAATAACTTCAAAAGTTTCAAGTGCAGAACATTTACGATGCAGATTTTGAATGAGCCTTGGATATGTTTCTAGAACGAGGCAAATAGATGCCCGTATGGTCAAGAAACCAATCATTCATTATGTAAGCGAACAAAACTGATCTTACTCTTGACTTGTCTTTCTAGTTTCGTAAAGAAGTATTTTTTGGTCATTGTTTACTTCTAGCGTGCCTAATAAAAGTGCGTGATTTTTTATTGTGGTTGAAATAAAGGACATAAAGTTACGCATAAGAGATTTAACTGAAATGAAACACAACTAATCTTCCCAGAGAATCGGCTGATCACCAAATACTTCTAATCTATAATACTTCTTAGTGAAACAGAGGTCACTCGAGCGTTTTCTCATTATTTAATGTATTCTTGAAGTGTCCGTTAATGCGTTTCTAATAAAATTATATGTAATTGGAATTTATTTTAATTGGCTCGGAATCGGAATTAAGCGTAAGAATCAAAATGAGTAACGTATCATTTCACTCGAAAATGTTTTTACTGGATTGAATTAAAAACGCAATCAGAAGCCTCTGCTTTTTATAAGAAATTTAAGCGCGTTGAGTGGATTGCGCGGTTCTTAGTTAGTTTTAAAGTTTTGTATCGGAATTTTCGTGTTGAAGGAGTTGTATACAGTTCGATTATTAATGGAACTATAATATTTAAAATTATAGTTTTTCAGTTATAATTGTTGTTAGTTTATTTTTAAAGGATCATCTGATTATTTATGAACTATATTATATTTACTATAAAACTATATATATTTATATGACAAATACTCTCCCTTTCCATTTTAGTATAAAGTCGACTTTCTTGTTTCCATTTTTACTCTACGTTTTCTTAATTTGATGCTCGGTACGGATAGATTTTTATGCAATCCCGTCCCCTTTAAATTAACTGACTTCCCAGCTCGATATTGATTTCACAAGTAAACTTCTGATTAGCGATATTTCTATTTCAGTACTTCTATTCCATCAAAGACATCTCGGTCGGGGGGCGATGCGCCTGCTCCGGACATGCAGACACTTGCACGGCCGACGGCAGCACCGGGGTAGGTGCTTTTCATGGATTTTTTATTTTATTTTTTATGAATGGCATAGAAATGAATTGCTTTTTTATGTCCCTTTTCGTTAGATTTATTCAATTGTTTTAATATTAAAATGATTTAGTCATAAAAAAATTCGGGGTATATTTTTTGTTCCATCTACTATTTTTACTTGAACATTTGTTTCTTTTTAACTACACTCCTTAGAGTGTGTCAAGAGGGAATTCTTCAATCAACTTTTCGCTCATTCGGTGTTGCGCTGCAATGGAACTCTGCTAATCTCGATGACAATGACACCATCCCCATAGTTTTGAAACTATATTATAATCTAATCGATTTATTTTAATTAGATTTTGATTTCTGTGTCGTGAACTACCAAATGAGAAATTGAGGGAAAAGTGAATTTTAAGATTTTATAGCAATTACAATATTAATATTTAAATTAAATAATAAAAATAGGAAATACTAATTAATTAAAAAAACATTTTACCTGTTAGAATATTAATAAACTTTTTAAAAGCTTATATTATTTTTTTATAATATGGTGTTTTTATTTCAACCTTTAGAGGCCATTTTATATAGAACTCTTTGATATATTGAATAATTTTTAAATATTTTTCTAAGAAATTTCCATGCACCCACAAAATAAATAAGCAAAGCAATTTAAAATTTAATAACATCAATCGTTAATTTTCATTTTTTTTGAAAGATATTTTGTAAAATATATCAGAAGGTATACATCTTTTATTAGATCTTTTATTGAAGTTATAAAATTTTATAATTTTTTTGTATAAATAATGTTATTTTTCTGAAGCAAATAGATACGAAAGAATCAACTTATTTTCATTGTACATTTTTAAAAAAAGCTTGAATGGGAAGAAGAAATTTTAAATTAATTGTAACCAAAATTGTAAAAACATTTTTGTGACATGAATAGTTGCAAAATATATTTGGAACTAATCTTAGGGGCTCTTTTATTTGTATTCCAGAGGCTCCTCTGCAAATGCGAGCACAACACCTGCGGGGAGAACTGTGACAGGTGCTGCCCTCTCTACAATCAAAAACCATTTAATCAAGGCACCAGCGGCGATGCTGCAGTCTGCGAAAGTAAGCGCTTTTAAATGCAGCATCCGACTTGTTGTTTCTCGACCTCTTAGAAAACAAAGAATAAAGTTCCTAATATTTTTATTTTTATGAAAGTGTCTCTTGTCAAGGAAATAGAAAGGTTTTAAGAAACGTAATTTTTTGGAAAAATTTACTTGTTGCTTGAACAATAAAACCGTGCACGTCTTAATCTAACACAATAAATTATCTCGAGGAAATTAAAATCCTTAACAAAATTTAGGATTTTTAATCATTAGGAATAAATAGAACTATTTTTTAAAAAATATAAACAACCTCAAGTCTTTTTATGACAGAATTCATAGTTTGTTTATATCTATTGGCGATTCACATGCAGACTAACAAATTTATCTATTAGTTATTAAATTTTTTACACATGTAATAATAAAGATTTATTACATTAATAATAAATGGCTGCATGATTATTAATTGCATGATTCAAACAAATTGAGTTGTAATGAAATGCGTTTTTATCGGAATATTTCCTCTTTCGGCGGCGTCCATTTGTGTTGCATTTGTCATGTTGGTCTCTGGAAAATCGCTCTTTTTCAGACGACTTCATACAGAACGTTTCTCTGTAACTGATCAAGTTCCAAATTCTACATTTCATTTGATGTCAAATGAAATGGGCTTTCACTTCTCTCTCTCCGCAGAAAAATCAAGCAATTTAGAATTCCAATTAAAACGATCGTCGTTTTCGCTGTCAACGAATTCTAGAAGTGCTCAAGTGAATTCTTTGAAGTGCTCAAGTGATATTTCCTCTGTATTTATATATCCGAATTTTCTGAATAATCCGGAAATCCGGGGAAAGAAATATCCTTTCAATTTTCTTGAGTACATCACACATCCGACAACCGTCATTTAAGCTGCGAGACGGAATACCGGTGCCCATCTTTCTTTTAGGAAACCCTCCCCTCCCCCTATAAATGGAACGATTTTACACCTCGGAGGAATGATACAAAATGGGGAATGCGAGCACTTTTTGGATTCATTTTGTTGGACCTTTTTAATTATTTACTGATAATCATTTTCTTCGTAAATCGTGCTGTTTATTGGCAATTGTAACATGCGTAGCATTTCTTTACATTTTTTAAAAAAATTAAAGACAAATCTTTTCCTTTGCGAGGCTTCGTTTCATTTCGATTTCGACGGATTCTAAGCCGACGAGCTACTACACTTAGGGAAACAAATGGTATGAAATGGACGAAAACAATTTCTGAAAATTGGCCTTGAGTGTTTGAAACTATTCTTTTCGCTGGCAACCAAGACAGATATCCGAATAATCAGCGAGAGCGATCTCTGTCGAAATTTCTTGCATATCCTCCACTAACGCCGTCATTGTAGGGAGAGCCTTGCAAGATGAATCATCAACACAAGTTCAGTTTTCTTCTTCTTCTTCCTTTTTTTTTTTTTACTTACTTTATTACGTGACCCGTGGCGAGTTCAATTACCCTCCGGTATTCTCAATAGTAACGAAAAATCGATTTGTATTTCGGACGCATTCTCTCCGACCCGTTAGGACGAATGTGGTCTCCCCTTATTGGCGAGATGTGCGCCCCGGTGGCGCAATGAATCCTCTTTGGGAACATGTTCTCCATTCGTATTTTTGTTTGAAAAACTGAAAGAACGAGAATTTGAAAATAAAATCCAACATACGAATAAGAAAAAAAGGAACAATATCCCATATGAAAATGATTTTTTTGTCTACAAATAAAATTTAGGGAGCTCTGTGGGTCAGCTAATTGTGGAATAGAAGGAAATAAGTTAAAAATTAAAATATGTTTAAAAATGACATTAAAATTTTAATATATTTAGTGTTTCATTTAGTGTCTCACCTTTACGACCATTTAACGTTTTTCTATGCATTAATAAAGTTTTGATAATTTTATTTTCCGATTTTTTTCTCCATTTTTTAGAATGTGAATGCTATGGGCATTCGGATCAATGCCATTATGAACAAATAGTTGCTGACAAGAGGCTGAGCATCAATATTCAAGGGAAATACGAAGGAGGCGGAGTTTGCGATAACTGCAAAGTAAGCTTCTTGTTTTCTGTGTATTTTGTGCCAGGTTTTTTAATAAAGAAAAGTTGAAATATCTGCTGATTTGTCATATCCTCTCTTAAACCCTATTTAAATTCTCTTTTACGAGCAAAATATGAAGTACAAAATATGTATCAGCTGGGAGCGTCATAAGTAAAGAAGAGAAAGTATGATCGCTTTTAACATTCGGCGAAATGTCCTAGACCTCTTGAGGAAAAATACACTTGCCAGTAATTTTTTTTTTTTTTTTTTACTTATCATGTGCTTACCAATGACATTAAATTAAAAAAAAAATGTTCTTTTTTAAGGCTACCAATAGCTATTTTGTCCCATTGATGATTTTTACCGAATGACACAAAATTAAATTTTGCATTCAAAATGGCGAGGTGAGCCATTTCAATGATTTTCAATATCTATTCTATTTTTATTCAATAAGAATGGTGGCAATTATGATTTTTTGAAACTGTATAGAATTTAACTATTTAATGCACTGTCTCGAAGCTTTCATTGAAACTTTTGATACATTTCTTAGTATTTTTGAATAAAATTTGGATAAAACATAGTAGGATTTATATTCTTTTAGCTTAAAACTGTTTTCAAAAGTCTCATTTTTATTTGTATTGATAAATTAATTATTGTTTTTCACTTTTAAATCGTTTGTCGTTGTTTCCAAAAATAAAATGAAGCCCTCAAATTTGATTTTCCTTTTCATAAAAATTCTGTAATCCTGGATTAAAGAGACGGCCCTTTGCGTTTGCTGACGAAGGTCGCCATCGGGCTTTTAGTCGAACAAATGTCCATTATTTGCAGGTAATGATATTTTTGTATTTTTTTTTCAGCACCACACTGACGGCCTTAATTGTGAGCAGTGTGAGGATGGATATTATAGGCCGTCGAAAATTCCCCGCAATCATACGAAACCCTGCAGAAAATGTCAGTGCTCGGGTCCAGGAATGACCGGTCTCTGCGTCAAGGACGATTCACATTTATTAGAAGGCTTGGTATGGCCTTGACCATTCATAAAACAATTATGTATCTGGGAAATTCCTTTGAAATTCGAATGATTTTTTATTGATATGTTTTTACACTTTGGCTTATAACCTTTTTAGAATCAAATTTTAAAAATATATTTTTTTTCTAGCCAGAAGCTGTGTCATTATTTCTGTCCTCTCTGCTCCTATACAAATAAAATTTTGATTCGAATAAATAACGATAAACAGTAGAATGAATAGTATTGAATGAAAAAGCCTTTTTTAGAGCAGATAGCAAGTTGTACGAGTATGTTACGACTTGGTGCCATCATTAAAACTCGTTATACATTAATTATTTCAACTTTCCACAATAACTGTTACAAATTCTACAAATATTGTTGGCTTTCAACGTGTCCTGACTTTATTATTTTATACGCATATGTTACTGATAGTTGATCGGATATTAATATCAGCTGGCATCCTGCATTGCCAATCGCCCATTCAGGTCATTTGTGCATTTTGCTAACAATTGCGCCCATCATATGGAACACGTTTTATTGCAATCAACTTATTATAAGCAGTAACTTAATTTATTAATGAAACTCCTATTTCTTGGCGGCCATATGTGTGATTGTGATTTTTAAAAAAAATCTTGAGATAATTCTTTTTTGTCTCTTTTATTCGGTTGTTATATTTTTCCATACCGCTTTTTACGCCGTGCCATTAAAAATTGTAATTTCTTTGGAAACGGAGTGCCAGAAAATCTAATTGTCCCGGAGAGTGATCGAGAATATTTTGTGAATTTAAAGGAGATCCGAGTATCTAGTACGAACTTTATATCGTGATTGAGCTTTCAGCTTAGTTTGTCTACTTTTATTTTTATTTTTTAAGTTGCTAAATTTTATTTACATTTATTTATATTGCAACGATAATGTGTACTCAAAAAGTTACTAAAACAATGAAATGTATAACTGTAAAAGTATTGTCTCTGATTTCAAAATATTTTATAAATATTTGCTAAAAAGAGAGAAAAAAATTAAGTAAAAGAATTAAAGGGCTATAAAAACGTTTTTTAAGCAGTATTAAATTCCAAAGATTTTGAAGTAAAATGGTTACATTTTGTTTAATATTTAATTAAATATGTAGCAAAAATTTTGAGAATTTCTTTCTTATTGGAATTTTTTCAATTCAAGAAATAACTACGGCCACTTTTGGTCACTCTAGGATTAAAAAATGTTCTATAGAGTGTATAGTTACCCAGCCTATAGATTTGCTCAATGTATATTTACGTATCTAGTGTATTGGCATTGAACAATTTAGCTTGCTTTAATGGGTTGCTAATAACACAGTTTTTTTTAACGGAGCAAGCGTGAGTATTATCTCAGACATTGCACGACTAAATTTCCACTCTTTATTTTCGTGCCACATTTATAATTGTTTCAGTTCTTAAAATAATATATGCGCATGCTTTAAACATATTTAGCAACAACTTCTTCTTCCCCTATTATACTCTTGAATATAGAATTTTGAAAACAGTAAAACATCCTTTATACGTTCTTTCCTCCCGAATCCTACGCAACTGCTGTAAAATAATTTATTTATTTGACACAAAACTCTGCTTCCATTTGGTGTTGAAGAAGATTGAAATTTCTTGTGAGCAGATCTCTTTATTCACAGAGTATGCGAACAGGGATGGTGATATCATGACCTTAAAAATGATCTAATTCTGTTCTTAATACTTATGGAATACTCTTGGACTTAATACTTACAGACAATTGTTAGAAGGTAAAGCTTTTGTTTAAACGGTATAAAGTAAGAAATATACTATTAAAAATAAAAGTAGGACTTTTATTTTTAAAACTTTATCGGTTTTTAAATACTACACAGTATCTATCTACAAAAATGTTATGGTTTTAAAGTCAATTTGCATTAGTAGTATTAAATTAATAAAATCAAAGTTGTTTATTAAAATACCGGCTACTTATTTTATACCTCGTTTTATGGAAGTCCGTTGAAAGATGCATAAATGATGTTTTACTGTAAGTTTTAAACATCTCAAAATATGAAGCATAAATATTTGTTTTAATTCTTAAATAATAAACTGTAATCGAGATAATACAATCATATATCAATTCAATTGAGGCAGAAATTCAATTCAATTCTTAGGATAAAAAAAATTCTTAAATCTTAACCGACTACTTCTTTAAAATGTCAGCGAATGATTCATGATTAAAATGTTTGTATAATATACGAAAGCAAAGTAAAAAAGAAAGAGAATAATATCTCGAACACATAGTTGAAATATAACCATAAAATATAACACAATGCAATGGTCAGAATCGAAGGCAAGCATATCGGATCATTTTGAGTGTTCAAATACAAAAGTAATATAATTTAATTCTGGAAGCGAAGCCTCAATCTATCAGTAATATAATAGCATTTTTTAGACCTTTCAATAATCAGGATTTGTTTCAGCTTAGTTATATTAACGTTCCGTTTTAAAACTATTTGACGCGTGGGAAGAATTGATTTGTTTAAAAAGAGAAAGGTTATTAGAAGAAAAACATTAAGTGGTAACTTCCAGTATCTGTTTCAAAACTGGTAAGATTGTTAGGTTTAGAGCTCCTAATGAAGCAGACTACCTCTAGAAAAATGACGCGTGGAATTCAGTAAATATTATAAGAAATAAATTTATTCTCCTTCTTTTTTAGTTTGCTATGAGGTATTTCAATTTTTATATGTGAGATTATAATTTTCTTGATTCTTTTTTTTAATGCAGAAAGATACTAACTTATTTCATGTTATATAGCCTCCTGGATACTTTGTAATTTCCAGTTTCTCATTTCGTTGCGGGGTAAGGTGGAAGACTTTCAATTTTATTTTTCTTCTGCAAGTTTGCCTGTTCTTTCCTGCTTTGTCGCTGTTGCACCAAGTTCTGTCTGAATGTGCACAATTACGGTGACTCTCCCCGCCGAATTGTGTCTTTTGTCAAACGTAGCCAAGGCATGGTGATTCTTGATTCATCTTTGGAAATTGGTGAGGAGGATGAGCAGAAGAACGTGATTTCAGAGTGGTAGGCAAGATCACAAACGTCGTAGAAGAGAGCGCTGAAAGTCTATTTCTGTACATTGTACGTCGTGTATGGATTGCCACAGAGCCCCTGGCTTGCGCATGAATGTCATTCGTTTAATGCGACAATGCTGCCAATACCATGTTTTAATAAATGATTATACATTTTTGCACTTGATATATGCAATAGGGGTTCGCATCAATAAAATATTTAAACAAATTAAAGATCTAATGGTTCGGCAACAAATCATTTTGTTAACTACTTTCTTTTCATCATCGTCTTGGCACATTAAGTTTAGTTGCACGTAGCATAGAATCAGAGACAATGAGCTCAAAATTTAGTCTGTTTTGAATTAAGGAAAATCCATTCAGCCAAAAAAAAAGAGGGGGGGGGAAGTATTTACAAAGGTGTCGCCGCATAATCAAAATTTAAGAGAAAGTCATTCTAAGAACTTTGCTGATTTAATAATTTTGTGATTTTCAAAAGACGATGTGATATTAGCTCTGTCGATCAGAATCGGAGCTATTATTTCTCAAAACCCTATTATTTAACTATCAATAACTAAGATGTTCAATTCATGTTTCCTCAACAATTCGACTTCACTATATGATAAAATTCAAATCTTATTTTTCGTAAACTAAATTATCTAAAAATAGGGTGAATGGGTTCCTAAAAATATTAAAATTCCATAAGTCTCATTCTTTGTAAAGCAACTTTTACTTTAAGAATAATTTATTCAACTCATTCTAACACAAAATTCAGTAAATATCAAAAACTACTTCCTTTTTTTTAATTCAAATTATATTCTTAATTCGAATTTGTCAAAATTAATCCTTTTAAAAGGACTATTCGAATTAGAGCAGTTGCTCGAATATCCCGATGCAATGAAAAGTATTTTGTGACCAACACATTGCTTCCATTACTTTTGATAATGTGGATTCTCAGAAGTAGCAACAATTTTTTTTTGTTTAGGCTCCATAGCAACTATCTAGAGATTGGACTTATTTCCCTCCCTCTGGTTGGTGTGAAATATTTAATAAGTCTGGAGACAGTTATACTAATTTGCATGTGCGGTTTTCCTGTAATTCTTCACCGAGGGACATTGCAGAAATTCTACACATGATTTCTTGAACACGAAATTCGAAGCTTGAGAGAATCTTGATAGCACGGGTCGGTTCAATTTCCTTGCCCTCTAGCAATCAAATTGATCTCCTATCGATTTTTTACTCAGTGACTAAGGAAATGGTACTGAGTCTTTGTTGAGAATAAAAACCCATGTCAAAGCCAATTAAAATCAATCAAAACACTTGCCATTCAGCGAAATGCAGTTACCAATATCGCATTCTAGCAAACAGTCTTAACTCGAACACCGGTTATAATCTCGAAGTAATGAAAAAGAACCTAAATATTATTTGACTTGCTTAGATTGTTTCCTTTCCTTAATTTTTTGAACCAAATTTTATTTTTTTAATGAAATAATGCTCTTTTTTTTTCTCTACCAACTTTCAAAGATCAATTGAGAGTCACCCTATTGTTTAAATATGTATTTGCTTGTATAGCCGAACTCTCTCCCTTGTCGCATGGCCAGTGAGTGTTTCTTTCGCGGACTTCTTCTCTCCCATTTGTTATTGCATGTCTAGTTTTTCCTGCGTTGCATGCGAAAGATTTCTGAATGCTTGTTTCTTGCCAAATTTTGATTTTATGTTCAATTTTATTTTGAAATGATTTATAATTTTGATGAATTTTGTTCATAGTGATCAAAAAATCATTGTCCCTAAGTTCATTCTCAAACGCACGGACAAAAAAAAACAACAACCTCGAATGGATTTTATCCAAAATTTAATTGAAATTTATAATCCTGATGTGAAGACGCTTTCATGTTTTTTTATCCAGTTGCAATTTTCAGTCACTGCATTTATAAATAAGTTATAATAAGCATAAATAAAAACGTTATCCGAAATTCAAATTCCCGAAATATTCAACCTTGTAAACGAGAAAAGACGAAAGGCATTATATATGTACAAGAGAAAGGACATTGGAACTTGCGGTTCAAAAAGCTGGAGTTAAATCAAACAACACCAAAGATTCATTGGGATAATTTCTTTAAAAAAGCATATCCTTTGTCAAAAATTTGCAGTAAATTTACTATTTTTTTCAGTAAAAAATTGCTTGCTACCTATGGGGATTTTTAATATATTTAAACCTTTTGAATTTCTGATAATTGTAAAAGATAGTTTAAAATTGCTTTTATAACTTACAAGGCAACTCTTAGAGTATGAAGGGTGTAAATTTAATTTTTGAGGTGAAGTTTCCTCAACAGACGTTCCTAGAATTATTCAAATTCTTGGGTAATCCAAACCAGATCTGCGTTCAAATGTATAGCTATAGATTAATGTCTCTTAAGGCAGCATTTCATTGAATAATCTCTGTTGCAGTGAAAGCAGTTCTGTGGAGAGGCAGAAGGAGAGGAAAGTCCTTAAGAAGGCAAATATCATTTAATTATGAGGTGCGGCCTCGGAAAATAGACATATTTCAAAATCACAAGGTTTCCAAATCGGAAATTTCCCTCGTTACGTTCGTTTTAAATTTGTTTCGTGATGATCCATTGAAGCATGTAAAATTCTTTTGCCGTTTCTGTTTTCCGTGTTTTGATGAGGACAAATGATGAGACGTTTTGATGAGGACAAATGATGAGACGTTTTGATGAGGACAAATGATGAGACGTTTTGATGAGGACAAATGATGAGACGTTTTGATGAGGACCTACCTTATATAAAGATATTTTCCGCCTCGCTCAATACGTCTGCTTTGAAGTGTGCAATTACTGTTTATGTAACTTATTTTTGTAGTTTTGCACAATTTCATATACAGTGACTTATCTTCTTCAGAGCCATAATCAACTCTGAGTCATAAATTTCGTGAATTCGTTGGAGCAATCAGTTTTAACTACAGTAAAAAATGTTAAAAATTACTAGGATTTTTTTTATCTTAGAGGAAATTGGAATCATATACAGCAGACAATATTGGATATTTATTATTATTATTTGATATGTTGCCTCTACTTTAAATCTAAGTTTCCTACTTCAACGTTTGGAGGCACGCCACCAAAAAAGAACAATTAAAAAAATCCTTTGTTTTTTTTATGTACCCTATCCCTGAATAATTTTTTTGGAAAAAATTTATTCATAGATTTAAAATATAATAAATTTATTATAGTTTGAGTCAATTAAATTAATTTTTAACTTAAAAATGACTGACATAAACAATTTCAAAACATTGCAGACTTCACAAAAATATGAACCATATCTCCATACCTTTGACCGTTTCTTGAAAGAGATTTTTCGTTCTAAATTTTATTGACAATAAAAAGTATTACGGAAGATTTTGAAAAGGGAAAGACCAGAAAAGAATAAAGTATTGATTAGTTTTCATTCAATTAAAAAGATACAAGATAATGCATGAATTAAAGCGCTTAAAAATTATTCAAAACAAAAATCTTCGACATCTATCAAAAATTAGTTTCTCTTAAAAATGTCGCACACATGACGTGGAGATTTAAAGGAGGGCGTTTTGAATTCGTCTGCAGAGCCATTCATCCCTGAGTTCAAACAATGTCAGTAAAAAATTCTTTTATCTCGACTATCGAAAGTCAAATTAGCAAAGTGCAACTGTGCGAAGAAAAAAATACTATTCCACGAATTTGTTCTAATTCATTAACTTGCATTGTAGCGAATGATACACGATGTTTGTGAATTGTGGGAAAATTTCTTTTAATATTCTATGTTCGTTCAAACAATGGTACTGGCAATATAATTTTCCTTATTTCCAAATAATGTAAGTGTCATCCTTAAGCGATGTATGTTTTTCAGAAGTTACTAACGAACAACTAACCAGGCGTATGAAATCATTAGCATTTAAGCAAGTCACCTAGTCCATAGTTGTATTTTTGAGCTATAATTTAAACTTATTTATTTTGCGAAAGCTTACATAACTTGCTGATTCATATATTTGGCTTACCGATGTTTAGATAATGAACTCATTTCATAAAATAAATAAATGGACATTTTAATCTTGAACTGTAGTCTGTTGAAAAGTTTCCTTGTAGTTTGATCTTTTTGTGTTACCAATGACAAATTTTTCGCTTAGTATCCAACTGATTGAAGATCAAGATAACTTTTTCATTTCAAAAGTTGACAGAATTTTTCTTTTTGTTTTCGGCATTTGGTGTGCAAAGTAGCAATTGAAATAGAACTACAGATTTGTTTTAAAAAATCGCCTTTATGTATAGATATTATTTGTATTGATTCATGTTTGGTAAAATTATAATCCTGCATTCATTAATACTCCAAACTATTTGTAGGAACCTGGCGACTGCTTCTGCAAGGCTGGATTTGCTGGAAAAAATTGTGAAAGCTGTGACATCGGTTACAAAAACTATCCCCGTTGCGAACCCTGCCCCTGCCACAGTGCTGGCACAATAGGATCAGTCTGTGAAGGCAATTGTGTTTGCAAGGTTACAACCGTCCATGTTTTAAATTTTGTCTTTTTTATTATTATTTTATTTTGTAATTGTGAAGCAACTGTTATGCAGTAATATTAAACAGTGCTCAGCCAATTTTTTAAAGAAAAATTTCGAATATTTTCTATTTTAAAATATGAGATAGATAAAAAAAATCTAAAAAGAAAAACAAACAATGGATGTAAAAAGAAAATGTGTCATTTCTTTCCTAAAAGTGAGGCTGAAGCAACACCAGAAATTGACAGTGAAAGATACCGGCGATGCGTTTACCTCCGAATTGATAGCAGGGATGTGAATGAGTAGGTTGATTTCCATTGAAAGAGTTAATGGTCACTGATTTGTAATCAATTCAACATTTCAGAAATAGATTTACCCGAAAAAACAAATTTGTCAGAAACTATAGGCCCACTTGAAAGGACCGCCTATAAGTCTGAAGACGGGGCAATATGCGAGAAACAATTCCCTTTGACGACAGAACGTGGGATTTCAATCGGAAAGGAGAGCCGCTGAGTCGAAGTGGAGGAGAATGAATTGAATTTGCAGCGCAAATTTAAAGAATGCGATTTCGTAATCACGCAACAACCCACCTGCATGAATAACGACATATTAAGCGCGTACTGTTTCAAGCAGCATGCACTCTGAGTACTTATCCTCAAGACTATCGCATTTTTCAAGTTCCCTACACAGATGACGGTGCCACTCGTACTGATGTGTTGTTGTATCATCGTCAATTTTGTATCGCTCTAAATATCTGTTGCTTATTTTATCTGGCGTATCTTTTTCTTTTATCACTTTACTGACTACGGCGCTCCTCATCTCATTTATTTGCATTGCAAACATGATTTGTTTCTCTGCATGCATAATCTTAAGACTTATTCTATGATTTACAAACATCCTGTATATACAACATGATAGGTCTATTCAATACTGTCTCGTGACGTCATCTACATGTAAATAATAGTGCTGCTACTTTTGATATTATATTATTAAACTAACTTCCTTTCTAATGGATAAATTGGTGATTTCAGTAGCTTTACATACTCTTAAGATAGCGTGGATAATTTTACAAAAAACTGTGATTAAATCTATCCAATAATTCTTTAGTTTATAAAAAAACATACATGGCACAAGCTTTTTTTTAAATGTATAGATTAGTGTCCGATATCATGGAATTTATCTTTCTCGATTTTCATCGATATCATCTTTTGCATCATTTCGGGAAGGGGGGAATTATAAAAAAAAATGTATGATTTTCAGTGATTTCAAACAGTTTTCATTTTCCAGACGCATGTCCAAGGCTCGAGATGCGACCGATGCAAACAAGGTTTCTACCATTTATCCGCTGATAATCCCGACGGTTGTTCCCAATGCTTTTGTTTTGGAATGAGTGACGAATGTACTGAGGCAGATTGGGGCGTGACAATTGTAAGTGTGAATCGCCTTCAGTATATATAATTGTACACCGCTGTCTATATCACTGAGCGGCGTTAAAACTACCCCACTATTTCAGTTATGTCATTATTGATTGCGAAATCCTAACTTCTACTCTGGCGCTAGGAATGAATTTTTTTAAAAAAACTTTTTATATCGAGTATTTTATCGTTACGTGAACAAAGCTAAACATGAATAAAAATAAATTTTGTGATTGTAAACTTCTCATTTTATTTGCATTTTATGCTGGTTGTATCAAGGATAAATGAATTAAGGTCTAAAATTCTTATTATTTTCAAATTATCAAACCGAATTAAGTGATTCTTCTTGATTAGAGTGTTTGGGAATATTATAAATAGAAAAAATGCAATTCAAGAAAAATTTTACAATATATTGACATCTAAAGTGGGCTAAAAAGATTACTTTTCTTTCTGTTAAATACTTTTCCAATGTGCACGAGAATTTCTACTGTAACTTTCATTAGATAATGTACTGCAATCCTACCTGAGACACGTTTAACTGGTCAACAGTTCATCCAAAAGATGCCTCTTCTATTTGAGTTAAGACTTTGTGAGAAGGAAATAATTGAAAAATTTTATGGGGAAAATGCACAAAAAATAAGATTGCTTTCTTAATTTTGATTGAAATTTTTGTGTATACTCTAAGATTTCTGAGTGAATCTGACTCTCCGAAATTAAATTATTTTATTTAAAATTTGAAAAAAATCATTTCGAATTGCGTAAATTTATGCAATACCCAAGGAAGTTGTGTGACACTGGAAGATTTAACTCGTCACTGTACCTGTTTATGAAAGGAAGACATTGTTTGAGCGAGTCGTTTCTCATCACCTTCGGAGACCACCGGGAGTCATGGTCTCCAAACATTTTCAAATAAATATTTATGTATCTTGGTCTCTCAATATGTTCTTCAGCAAAATATTTTTAACCTTTATATTTCGGTAATGACATAATTCATATTATTATTATAAAAGCCTTACGGTTCCTTACGCTACATGTCACTCTAATTTTCTGTCCCTTCCCGTAAGATTTAAATTTGAATTTGAACTGGAAGAGATTAAACTTCAATAAATATACAAAACTTTTTTGCTGAAACCAAGCATCTTTTTTCAAATGTCAGAATATTTTTCTATAACTTAATCAATATTTCAAAGAATTATCGAATAGAAATTTCTCTAACTCATCATAAAATTCTGTTTTACCTTCGAAAAGAATTAAATGCAGTAAATCATACTTTATTTCAATCAATGCACTTCTAAAAACAAATTATGGAGTCTAAATTTTTCTACAGTCCTTCGATCGTGTATATCATATTCAGTATAATTATCTTGGCAATCTGTTGTTTCAATCTTCTACAATCAAATCTGATCGAGTTATAAAATTTTCAAAGTCATTATTTTAGGGCAATCAGTAATTTGAAGTCAAGATTGGCTATTCTTTTTACTACGGTCGTTGGAGAGGTATAAAATCATTCGTGTTCATAGAAATAGAATAGAATCGTTCGAATCTTCATAATAAATTTTAATAGCATAAGAATGGGACTTTTTTTAAATTTAAAATATTAATGTCCCAAGAATATTTTATTAAACATGATTTACAGATTATAGTATTCGTACATAGTATATTGCATAATACATTTAAAATTCAAACTTCATCAAAGCATTTATTGATCCAAACTGCATAAAATATAATTTTTTATTTAATATCGACCATTTATTTTTTAGAAATGCACACCAATTAGTAATTATAACTTTTACAAATCATGCTCTTACCGCTGAAAAATTAATTCTAATAAAAAAATGTGTCTTCTTTTCGGTTACGTGCCTGTAAAATTATATTGTTTGCGTATCGTAATTCGTTTTTGTTCATTACTGCAATTGATAACGGATGAATGGTTTCACTAATGATAAACATGCGATGTTTTTCACAATGGACACTAAATCCCGTGAAGAAGTTATTCGTGCGAAAAAATAGTAAAAATGTGTAGAAGACAAATTAATAACTCGGTTTATTTTTACGGTTTTTCTTCCTCATTTTTTTTTAATGCATGCAATGCCAGATAAATGAAGGAAATGATTTCAGATCCAAAATGTGGAAGACTGGCGTGTGACCGACCTCAAAGGCACGAGGGTCGTCAAGCCCCTTCCGGAAAATGGCAATGTGGTGATTGCTAACGATGACGTTTCGAACTTCAACACTTACTACTGGTTGGCGCCGCCGGATTACCTGGGTAAAAAGGTGAGTTTTTTTCTTCTTCTTTAACTTCAGAGTTTGCATTGCAACGGAACTCGGTTGCTTCGAAGCAGATTTGACCAACTCAAAAATCCGTTTTCTGCAAAAATCCGAATTTGGTTGAAAACGAGTATAACAAAAAAATAAATAAAGCAATATACATGTTTTTATTTTTTATGTTTGCTAAAACATTATAAATTATAAGTAAATGAAATAATTTTAATAAGTAGATGAATGATTTTAGTAAAGAAAAGGCTAAGTACTAGAATGGTTTAATTCAACTTACAATTCGAGCATAATGAAGTTTAAATAATTTTTTAAAGGCTTTTACTACTTTTGTTTTTGTCTGATTTTAGGATAAATCATTCAGAAATCCTCGGGGGAAATTTCTATTCTAAACTTTCGCCTACGATCATTGAAGGTATGTGGTGCAGGCTGTTCAACTGATGATGTAAATTCAGAAATATGAAGAAACAGCTGCCTGTGACCGCCAGCTTGTCCGCTTAAATTATTGTCCTTTTAGGCTGTTAAATACATATGTTCAATACATACTTTCAAAAATACCACCTCATTATTTGATAAGACCAGAAAACACGATTAAAATGAAATATGACACGTGCAAGTTAAAAAGAGTGTTCACTACGAAATAAAAGAAGAAAGGGAAACTTCGGAACCGATCTACGAAGAAAGCAATTTTATCGCCATAATTCTTACATTTGCAAAAACATGCGATTGTGTGTTTGAATGGATGCATTTGAGTTTCATGAAATTAGAAAATGTGTTGCGAATAGTTTATTACAATTAAATAATATCAAAAATAAAGCAGCATTGCGCATAGATGAAATTGATATTGTGACGTCTTCAGATAAGTGACTAGTAGAAATATAGCAAAATGCGTTCCCACGGGAAAGCAACCACAGATAACGGTGGAATTTGTAAAATGTGGAGAATGCAGACGCCTGGTATTCAAATTTAAGTACCGTGGTCAAACTAATGTGTCTGGGCGACTTGTGAGGTCTTCACTGAGCAGGACATGTGTTAAAACAAACAACGTGGGAAAGTAGCAGATGTGTCCCTGTCAATAGATAAAAGACGCCCGCCCTCAAGCCGGCACAAGGGGGATCAGCGGCAGATGGCATCTTCATTCTTCTTGAGAAAAGGCAGCAGACAAGACGGAACCAAGACGTCTCTTTGCTAGTCGTTGTTTTCCCCTCTCTTGTGATTGGAAAGATAACTTAGGTCAGAGGATCCAATGAAAGTTGGGAATTATCCTGATTGGCCATTTGCCACTGAAGGCCGGTCTTTGAGACCGAGATAAAAAGGGAACCGATTGGAGGAGCGAGAGGAGGAAGCCGTCTGACTTAGCGAAATCTAGTGATTGGAGCTAGAATTCAGCTTGGAATTCTGTGTAAAATTCTCAAGAGAGAATTTAGAGTGCACGTAGGCAGCCACGCCCTGTAGCTGAGCCCACGTGAAGTTCAGCGGAACTTTTAGACTTTTGCGCCCTGGCTGAAGGGGGAAAGCTCATCCGAGCTTTAGAGAGGCCATCAATTAGTTGAACAGTTGTCTTCTGAGTTATTCTTCCAGCCAGTTCATCACCTTGCGTTCCAGAAATCCAGCAGGTTAATCGACGAGAAGAGAACCCCGACCTCGGGCTGAATCTTGCGGGAGTTTCCAGAACTCCATCATATCTCATCACCTCCGAGAGAGACTTTACTTATCTGAAGCACAACACCTTTCCCTAAATGTTGACTTAAACCCCTTTTCGATACCTGGATATCGATTAGAAGAAAAATCATGTCTGATGCTCGAGTTTTAGGGTTCGTACGCAAATTAACAAAGAAAGTAATGATTGAATAAATAAATAATAATTTTGCTATTTATTGGTTCAAAAGTATTAAAAATTTGTAGCAATAATAATTTAAAGGAGAGATTACATAACTTGTTCCAAACGTTTCCCATCAATGCCAATACAGAGCTGCCTTCGTCTCATACACTTCTATACAGTCTATCAAGTTCTTGTTCGGTGATGACACGATAATTCTCTAAAACGCGTTGTTACGATTCGTGACACGTTGTTACGTTTATTTGAGTTAGGTGACAAATAAACCGCTGTACGCAAAAGACCTCTAGTAGGTGCTAAATCAGGTGATCTAGGATTAAATTCGATTGAAATTTGCAAGCGAATCCACTTAATTCGATTTTTATCCAGCGTTCCACAATTGTAATATGGTGAGCTGGAGATTCATCCTTTTGTAATCAAACATGTGGGAGTACTGATTGGGAAAGTTCCTGTACAAAATCAGGAATAACCACATTCAGAATCTCATTAACATATCTGACTCCTGTAAACTTGCCACCGTGCAGTATGGATCCAAGCAAGCTGCTTTTTGAAAATATCACGTGATGCATTCGCAGAAAATTGCTTCTGATGACGAATGGCACGTACCACGAATGGATTTGCATCTGATCAAAAGTGCTCATTTTGCGGATTTATACATCCATCCTGTTTAAAATAGCATTCGTCCGTCCAAATTATGTTTTACAGGAAAGAGGCATTGGCATTTCTCTGATTAAGAGGGCAGTTACAAAAATTTAACTGACGGTGATAATCTGTTGACTCCTGTCTCTGCACGCCATGAATACTAAAAGGTGGCCATCCTTTCTGTCTCGATATTCTCCACACTGCTGCTCGTGATAGGTTCATTTCTGAAGCAGCAGTACGGACACTACTATGTGGATGACTGCAAAAGTTATCCAAAACTATTATTTCTTCACTTTTATTTAAGTTAAGTGTGGGCCTACCGAGTCCACCTACAGGATATATGTTTTCTCTTCCACGCATTTGTTGCACTAATCGGAAGATAAATCTCCCAGAAGGATGTCGGGAATTGAAATATTTAAGCCGAAATTTCACTCCAGTTTCGCCAGCTTTGCGATTACCTAAACTGCAAAGCATTACGTTCTAGAAAAGTTCTTTGCTGATGCATTGTTACCTACTGTTTGTGCTGGCCAACTGCACTCGCAAAAAGTAGTAGATGTGGGAAATATTTATGTGCGAGTTATTGTTACGTAAGCTATGATATCGATCAATGATAGAGCATACTATAATGTTGCTTCTGTTGAGGGAATGGGACGCACCATTCGGAGGCATATATTTGAATATGCAAACACTATTTCTAATTTTTTTAAAAAGTTCAATGACGGTGCTATTTTTAAGTTATAGTCTATAATTCATGATATAAAATTTTAAAGTAATTTTCGGGGAGCATTGATTTTAAAATTTGTATTTAAAACTAAAGATATGAAACATATTTTATTTCCTTATGATGCATTCCTGCGTCGCGTCATCTGTTCTGAAGCTGTAAGCATTTGCATCTTAATTTGTGATCGACTTTTCAACAACTTTGTTTTAACATATCTTTAAGAGTTTTCATGATAAAATGTTGAATTTTGTTCATGACCTTGTTGGAGGGTGAAGCACATTTTACTTTTTGGGATTTTTTTTTTGTGTGTGTGCTGGTCCCTTTTTAAAAATTCAAATTTTGTATTTTTTAAAATTTAAACCCTTGAAAATTTTAATTTATTTGATAATAACATTTTGCTTCTTTTTTTATGCAACTTTGTAATTTACAGTATATGCCTATGATCACAATTTAAGAAATAAAAATCACGGTCAAGGCAAGGTTTTTGAGACATCTTTTATACATGTAGGTAGGATTGGGTAGGACAAAATGCCCATTCAACCCCATTTGGAACAGTGTCTAGGGTAATGATATAAAAAAGAAGCAATGTTTAAATTTAAAAAAAACTATAACTTATTTACAGTTAATAAAATTAAAAGGACATTAACAGCTATTAAATTAAAGGTTAATTACATTTAAGTTAGAAGTTAAAGTAGATAGTGCCAAAGGGCGAAACTAACAGACGCCATTGCGTAAATTTTTAAGCTCTTGCACCAAAAAATCCCAACATACCTGCGTAGAATTTTAAGTATTTGTTAAATACTCATCTTTTCATGGCGAAGTACCTTCCATCTGCTAATTGTTCCTAACAGCTCACTGTTTATAGTCATGTGACCCAGAGCTTTGGATTAGTAGAACCCATCGGCCCATCTGTTATACTGCAATAAAAATAAACTGATGATCAGTAATTAAATTTCTCTCTCTCTCTCTCTCTCTCTCTCTCTCTCTCTCTCTCTCTATATATATATATATATATATATATATATATATATATATATATATATATATATATATATGGGGGGCTTGTTTGTGAGCATTCTAATTAGTTATAAAGCAGGTCAGTAGATAATAAACTTATGTATTCTGGTAATGAGGTTACAAACGATGAACGGAAATATACATGATGATAAACGGCAAAAGAATGACATAAAACATTGAAAGTAAACAAGCTTCTTCCGTCTTTTGATCAACAGACGTCTTCTGTTGACACCGTCTTCTCCAGTAGCATTGTCTGAACTAACTGATACAGTCCTTTGACCGCTAGAGGCGCTGGTTTTGGCGCGCTATCATGGCGGCACCACATTCATGGTCGTCCTTGTCGCGACTGGTCCTCCTCCAGACGACACTGAAATTTAAAACAACAACAAAGAAACAGAAAAATCGAAAATCGACAAAGTTCTGAAAAACAAATGTTTAGGAATTTAGAGTCATCATTCTGTTGGACTACGATGACGAGTTAATTTTTAGCAAATTCAGCACACGTTGTAGAACAGATGGGTCCTTCGTGACTTCCTTCTTTGGTGACGTCATACATGTTTCCGCCTTTTGCTTTAGAGATCCGGTAGGGTCCCAGATATTTCGGTTTTAGCTTCAAGCCTGGTCTAAGCTGTGTTCGCTTGATGACGACAAGATCTCCAGTTCTATAAGATTGTTTCGACTCTCTTCTTCTTAAGTCGTACGTCTTACGGTTTTCATCCTGGATCTTGAAGATTTGTTGCTTGGCGTGTTTTCTCAGCTCCTCTCTTTGAGCTTCAAAATGGGCTTGAAATTCGGCTTCGACCATTTCTTTAAGCTTGACAAGTCCTCCAACATTCATCTTACTACCAAAAAGTAATTCAAAAGGTGTAGTATCAATGCTTCGTTGATAGGTGGAATTTATAGTCTGTTGCAGTTCGTTAGTGAACCACTTGCAGGAAGTTATACCACTTTGCAGGATCTTCTAGTGATAACTTAGAGAAAGCAGAGATTATCGTCTGATTTATGCGTTCGACTTGACCATTTGCTTTCGGCAAACCAGTAGTAATTAAATGATGTTTTATCTTCTCTTTAGCACAATATTCGGCAAACTCATCAGAGCTAAAAGCTGTTCCTCTATCCTAGATAATTTGAGAAGGACTTCAAAACACAGACTTCTAAATTTCCAACTTTGATATCACTTCTGCAGATGTTGTACTTTTCGTAGGATATATCCACACAAAACTTCTAAATTTCCAACTTTGATATCACTTCTGCAGATATTGTACTTTTCGTAAGATATATCCACACAAACTTCTAAATTTCCAACTTTGATATCACTTCTGCAGATGTTGTACTTTTCGTAGGATATATCCACACAAAACTTCTAAATTTCCAACTTTGATATCACTTCTGCAGATATTGTACTTTTCGTAAGATATATCCACACAAACTTCTAAATTTCCAACTTTGATATCACTTCTGCAGATGTTGTACTTTTCGTAGGATATATCCACACAAAACTTCTAAATTTCCAACTTTGATATCACTTCTGCAGATATTGTACTTTTCGTAAGATATATCCACACAAACTTCTAAATTTCCAACTTTGATATCACTTCTGCAGATGTTGTACTTTTCGTAGGATATATCCACACAAAACTTCTAAATTTCCAACTTTGATATCACTTCTGCAGATGATGTACTTTTCGTAGGATATATCCACACAAACTTAGTAAATGCGTCAATGATTGCTAAAACATGCTTATAATTTTTATGAGTACTCTGAAACGGCCTTAAGTGATCAATGTGATACGTATGTAACGGCGTGTCTTCTTTATGTAATGGATGTAGCAAACCTTCCTTCTTTCCTCTTTTGTGATTCACAAGAATGCAAGGGACACAATTTGATATGATTTTCTCAACTTTCTGTCTCAGTTTGGGAATGAAATAATAATCCTGAAGATTCTTCTCTGTATATTTGATTCCAGTGTGACCCTTCTCATCCGCATTCCTTATGATTTCTGTCTGCATGCTATCGGGTACAACTACCAATTGTTTACCCTCAATAAATTTGTATAGGATTCCATTTCTATCACAATAATCTTCATAGTTAGAGGTTCTTAACAATTCTTTAATTTCTTTTATTGCATCATCATTGTATTGCACTGTCTTCAACCTTAGTAAGATGTTATCAACTGATATACAACATACGTTTATGAGAGATCTACTTAAAGCATCCACATGAACCATACGGGTACCTGAACGATGTTTAATAGTGTAATCAAATTCCCGTAGGAGCAAGGCCCAACGAGCTACACGAGTTGACAAATCTTTCTTCTGCATTGTTTTTTCTAGAGCGGAACAGTCAGTAATGGTTTTAAATCGAATTCCTAATAAATATACACGAAACTTTTTAATGGCTGTTATGACGGCAAGTGCTTCCAGCTCATAACTGCAGTATTTTTACTCAGCATCTGTAGTTTTCTTACTCGTGTAATAGGTAGGATGAAAATATTGATCGGTAGGAGATTTTTGCATTAGGATAGCACTATAACCTTCTAAACTGGCATCAGTAGGCAGTTCTGTTTCATAATTGGGGTTGTATATTCTTAATACAGGTTTCGCAGCTAACAATGATTTAAGTTGATTAAAAGAGCTTACTTCCTTTTCGCCGAATTTAAATTTACAGTCCTTTTTCAATAGATTACTTAATGGTCTAGCAATAATAGAATAATTTCGAATGAATTTTTGAAAGTATCCTAGAAAACTTTGAACTTGTTTTAAATTGATTGGCTCTGGAAAATTAAGTACAGCTTTTGTTTTTAGTGTAGAAGGGAAAATTTTACCTTTTTCAACGACATGGCCTAAAAATTCAATTCGCTTCTTCAAGAAATGGGATTCTCTAATCCATAGTTAATCTAATCCATAATGCAAGTTAATCTCTAATCCATATTCACTGGCAATAATTAGAACTCGTTTGAAGCGTTCGATACCCTCTTCGTATGAGGAAGACAAAACTATGATGTCATCCATATAGGGCAGCATAATACCATTACTGATCAAAGGTCGAAAAATAGTGTTAATGTATCTCTGAAACACAGCTGGGGAATTGCTAAGTCCAAAGGGAATCTTAAGATATTGATATTGACCTTCACTTGTGACGAATGATGTAAATTTTCTACTATCTTTATTAACATCATCATTAAAGAAAGCATTTTTGAGATCTATAGTACTAAAGACGCGTGATCCTTGCAATCTGTCTAAAATATCTTCAATTAAAAGAAGGGGAAAATCTGTCCTTCACAATTTCTTTGTTTAATCTTCTATAGTCGATACAAATGCGGGAAGTTCCATCCTTTTTTCTAACAATTACGATTGGGCTACTGTACTCTGAAGAACTAGGTTCAACAATTCCGTTTTCTAACCATTCATCTACCTGAGCACGGACAATTTCTTTTTCTGAAAACGGTAATCTACGAGACTCATGAAATATAGGTTGATTACTTTTTACCTAAATATTTAGTTCAACATTTGTCGTTTTAGTTTTATGCGGTTTATAATTTGAAACTAATTGTACTACTTTATCTTTAATAATGTTGGGAACGTCAGGTTCAATATTCAATTCAAATTCGTTAGAGTTTGCATCAATTGATAGGACGGATAATGTATCACTTTCTTCTACACACTGAAATTTATTTTTAATCGTAATTCCGTCTTCATTTATTAGTGTTTTACCTTGCATTAGCACATTAAGTCCAACAATAACACCGTAAGACATAACATCATTTTCAACAACACATACATCAGCATTACACTTAAAATCATCAATTTGAATGTTTTCTTTAAAATAACTTAATGTATTTACTTTGCATTTACCAAATCCACTTAAAGTAGAGTTTAATGGAGACAATGTTTCTATGTTAAATTTATCAAACACTGATTTACGAAGCAATGCCGCTTGGCTTCCTGTATCGATAAGTGGGTTAACATTCACATTATTAATCGTTACCTTATTGTTAAATTTTGGTTTGAAGTTAACATTTAAATTTGCAACTTCTGGTTTCGGATCTGCTTTTGGTCATTCAGCAGCTTTATAACCAAATTCTCCGCACCGCAAACATTTAAAACCCTTGTCCTTATGAACACAAAATCTTGATAAATGTGTTGGATCCCCACAGTTATAACATACTTTATTCTTACGATTTTCAAAATCATTATACTTCATTCTTTCAGAACCAACATTAAATTTTACTTTGTTTCTTTTCTACCATGAAATCGCTCATTATACTCATGCTTTGGTTTTATACTATCCGAAGAAGTAAATCTATAATTAGAATCATATTTTGCTCTTGTTTTATCGAAAACAAAGGTACTTTTACTTTTAACAGAATCACTCTTTATTATTTCATAAACCTTAAGCTTTTCTTTAAATTCCGATAAACTTTTACAACCATACCGTTTTGTTTTCATGCCTATCAATAATACCTTTAATTACATAATGCATTAAAGCAGAATCTTCAATTTTACCCGAACTGCTAATTTCTTTCATTTTCAAAAAGTATCCTAAAGCAGATTTAGAATCCCTCATTTTCCTTTTACTTAACATCTCATGCAAATTAGCTGAATTTATCTCAAAAGAAAATTCATAAAGCAATGCTTGTTTTAGTTTTAGCCATGAATTTAAATCTGGTTCTGTACGAACAAACAATTCCGCCGTTCCTCCAAGAGAACGCTTAGCAAAAACAAATTTTTGTAACTCCGACAAACCAAACAATTCAGTAATATCTTCAACATTATTTAACCAGACAGATACATTTTCATGTGGTTCTACTCTAAATTTGTTTATTGTATTTTCAATGTCAGAATAACTATACCCGAGTTAAAAATAACAGGATTTCCATCAATGTTACTACCACTTCTACTAGAATTACTAATACATTCAACATCATAACTCTTTTTTACATTACTTGGAGCAGATGTATAATTTCTTATATCAGCACATTGCATGGAGGAATCGTTTGTTTCTTCATTTCCTGATTCGAGCTGAATATTATTATTTTTATTCAATGAATTAGCATCCGTCAAATTTCGATCGCTGTCTGACTCATCAGACGAAGCTCCGTTAGAACATTCCTTTGCAAGAGCATCAAGATCACAGAGTAGAAAAAGAATTCTTTTTGAAATCTCTTCTTTCGAACCATCAAATGAAATATTGAGCAAATTACAAACAGTAATCAGTTCATTCAAAGAAAATGTATCGTTAATATTTTCTAGCTCCTTATTAAATTCTTCGCTGTCTATCTTTAATGCAAATCTGCAGAAATCCCTCAATCGCTTTCAATTTCCTCGGTCGCCGTCAGTTCCAAACAGCAATTTTTGGAGTATTTTTATTTTTTCTGCGTGGCAATTCTTCAATGCAATGTTTACTACTTTAATACCATTCAAAATCATTTTGAACAAAATAAAGAAATCAGTACATATCCCTTTTTCTTTTAAAGATCGTCGTTCGTCTGAGATCCGTCTGATCTTGTACAATAATTTAATCCAACAGTAGTCACGGTCACTGTCCATTATTAGGAAATCACTATCACAATTATCCACTTTTTTTGTATCCTTATCCCACTTCTGAAATTTATGTGGGGGCTTGTTTGTGGGCGTTCTAATAAGTAGTTATAAAGTAGTCCAGTAGATTATAAACTTATGCATTCTGGTAATGAGGTTACAGATGATGAACGGAGATATACATGATGATAAATGGCACAAGGATGTCTTAAAACATTGAAAGTAAATAAGCTTCTTCTTTCATCTTTTGATCAACAGACGTCTTCTGTTGACAACGTCTTCTCCGGTAGCATCGTCTGAACTAACTGCGACAGTCCTTTGGCCGCTAGAGGCACTGGTTTTGGCGCGCTATCATGGCGGCACCACACACACGTGTATATATATA
>JAOUZG010021225.1:1394479-1408067 GCA_026289955.1 Argiope argentata
ACAGCCTTCGAAGGAATTGAAACTAATTTAAATTGAACCTCTAACATTGCATTAAGATAATAAGTGTTTCCAAAATTGTATTGGAAGCGTCCGAAGTAGTGGAAGTTAGTTGTAGAAGAGCTTCATTTCTAAACTTCATGCTCTCCCTCTCTTTCAGCTGTACTCCTACGGATCAGACTTGAAATTCACCCTCAGCTACGTAGTTGCTCGCGGTGACACATCGGGCACTTACACTGAAAATGCTGATGTAGTCTTAGAGGTGAGTTGAATGTTAATAATTATAGGACTGATGGCAAGTTCATTTCTCTTTGTTAAGGGTTTTCAGGTTCAGAACTCTGGCTTATTTTATTCTCTTTTTAAAAAAATTTCGTTTATTCTCTACTTTATAAAAGAAGAATTCATCATCTGATTTTTCTCTCAAATTGTGATGTGCAGCATTGAATTTTTAAATTTTGGGTTCTTGTTTGTTCTTCAGGAAAATATATAATTATAATGATTTCCATATTTAATTATTAGTTGTTTTATTAGTTTAAATAAATTTTATTCCGGGTTTTCAGTTAAAAATGTGTGGATATTAATTTTTTAATAAAAAATATCTTTAACGTACTAAAGAGTAGAATGTTTTAATTTAATTATTTCCCGCTTTTCAGTTTTTAAATTATAAGTCATTCTTTTAAATGGTATGGAATTTAAAAATAAATTAACCACGGATTCATTTCCAAATTTTACTTCCCGATGAATCAAAATGTAATTAACAGATTAAAGTGCCGATTATATTAAAAAACTGTTTTGTCTTCAAGAAACCCACATCTACAGAAAATTTTAAAACTCGAGCACATCAGAAATCACTGAACAAATGACACCTTTACTGACAAAACATGTCTTTTAAATATCAGTTCATAAGCATTCAATTACAAGAGTCCACAGCATCCCCCCCTCTATTAGAATTATGTATTCAAGTTTTAAAATTGAAGAAATAGTTAAAAATATTTAATGCCATAACAGATTTGTTTATTAGAAAACTGTTTTTATTGTGATTTTAGGGCAATGGACAGCAAATCGGTTACAACTGGGGAATTCGGCCTGAATTCGACGAAGTGGCCATTTCCGTTCCTCTCCGTGAACAGGATTGGTTCCTGCTGACTCCTCGGGAAGACGGCACAAACTCCGTGAGCAGAGAAGACTTCACTCTCATCCTCAACGATCTCACTAAGCTACTGATTCGCGCCAAGTTCCACACCGATCAGATCGAAGGCCGGTGAGTCCTGTCTTCCCCGAAGGCTCTCTCCACTGTCAGCGCTCGCTTTGTGTCGGATACTCGCCCCTTTTAAAGGAGTAGGTCCGCGCATAGATCTGCAGTTTTGTCGCATGGGTCATTTATAGAAATTCATGTATCGATTCGCATGCTCACGAACTGGCAGAGTGATAGACTGCCAATCGGTTGGTGCGTTTGACTTAAATTTCGATACGTTACTGAAATTATAATCACAAAAACTACATCTGATTTCATTTTTTCGGCTTCTACCGTTTATTAGTTTTTCTGCTTGCTTGCACATGCGTGGATATATAGAGGATCGCGGAAAAGTATAACTCTAAATTTTATAAGAATTTATTTATTTATTTATTATTATTATTGGTGTTGGAGCAATATATGAAATTATACATTTTTCATACAAATACTTTTTTTTTGTAATAAAGAAAGATTATTGAACTTCCGACGTCTAATTCTTGGATTAGAAAGGATTTTAGAACAAGATTGCTTCTATTCCTGCCTCTATTTCCTCTTTTTTCGAGATTCAGAACTTTTATTCATAGCCTGATGCATGTCAGCGGGAACCATATTCATGTAATGATGCATGCCTATTGGAAAGACCTCGGTTCATTTTGCGTATTCGAGTATATTATTTCTTCAGGCGCAAAATTTACTTATTTCGGAAATTTTTAGAAACATTCTTTTTGTAAAAAAAAAAAAAAAATATGCTGTCGCTTTCTTGTCTTTAAACCGCTTCACTGCGCAGTTGCTTGATGGAAGCTGAACGTTAGTGAATGCGCAACTTCATTTCTTGTGACGCTGGGACTTTTCCTCTTGTGGGTGGAATGGATTGGTAGAAATCTGTTACGAATCATTCACTTTCCTCGTACGTGTAGGGAATCAGAAGTAATGAAACAAATGACGTTCATGACGCGGCTATCTCCAAACAGCTGCAACGTCTAACAATCCAGCTTTTAACCTGCTATGCAAGAAGTTCGCAGGTGCCCAAAACAGTCAATCGTAACGCGCAGCTGGGCTATCAAAGTACCCGATGCCTTCCAGAAATCGGAAGAGGATTTATATTTTCTCAATGAATTAATTTTCGAGCGCTATCGTGAGCTTTGCTCTGGCGAGCAACCTGAGTTCGACGGGCGTGAACATTGTTTTCAGTTCTTGCCGACGCGCGTGGCAAGTCTTTCTTCCGCAAGTTGAAAATATCGAAAGTTGCTGCAGGAATTGTTGCGGGCAGATGATACTTGCCAGTTGTGTGCGTGCTCCAACTGGCTCCTGCATGAATGATTAGATGTGATATTTCAGCTGCGCTCCGATTGGAATTGCAGTGCCATCAGAAAATTGCATTATATTGCCTGTAATGAAATTCAGACATTTATCTTTAGACTTCAAATCTCCGTTGTAACTCTTCCATCGGTGGAAATTTGATTAGAATAGATTGTCTTGTTTGAATTGGTTTATAATTCGATGCTATTTATTTTGAAGATTCTGTGTCGTTCTCTTGAAATAATACTATAAGACCTCCAGTTTCAACTTTGTGCGAAGGTTACGTAATCCCACTGAATGTTGTCTCGTGCTACCTTTCGGGTCAGATTCAATGCCGTCCACTGGTGTTCAGCACTCACTAAAATTTCTTGGCGCTAAATATGTTTTGTAATTGGTCCTTCCTTTTAACTGTATGATTTTATTTATACATATGGTCGCGTAGATAAACTGCATTTTAACGAAAGTCAAAGATAGCACCCGCTCATCTCAACTCGATACTTTATTTTAGGGAACTAAACCTTACATCAGTTTTCATCTACAACACGAAATGACTCGAATCTTCCTGATTTAAAAAGATGCAAACAAACTAGAAAAGAAACAATTTTTAGGCTACTTGCCTGCAGCGAGACGAGAACTTGCGAACTCTTGCTCTTAATTCGTAGCATTCTAACACTGAGCCGTTTGGTCCGTACCGAGTTGGAGCAAGAATCGTTACAATGTAACTCCATACTATGTAAGTGTATGCAAGGGTACTTACTTTTGAGTGGCAGGTGAACTGACTACTCGATAAAGTGAATGATTTTCAGATATCTCAAGTGTAGAAAAAATGCATGTAATAAAATGTATTTTTAATGCATGCATTGTTTTAAATTCAATTTCTCTAACAAATCCAAAGACTTGTAGTATTAAGTTGTTCTTATATAACCCATACCTTTTAATTATATATTTTTTAAAATACTAGATTCCTCTTTTCCTCACAGACAAATAATTTATACTTTAAGTTGTAATTATTTGTTGAGCCAATACTAAACAACCCTTCAAATTGAGAAAAATATTGGAAGTCGATAAAAATGCATACGATTCTAAGCACTTTCTTTATAGGCTGCACAATATAGGAATGGAAATCGCGGCGAAAGAGTCCAAGAGCTTAAGGAAAATAGATTCGGTGGAAAAATGTGTTTGCCCAGTTGGGTACGCTGGTTTGTCTTGCGAAGTAAGTGCTTCCTTTATTTGAATCTAAGAATTATCTCTTCTCACTAAAGTCTGTCGTGTTGTACACATTGTTTTGAAACCGCATTTATATTTTTCAACACTCGGAGGATATAAAAGCATTAAATGTTTTTCCAATACTACATAGGCAAACATGAATTGATATTAATCAAATTCTTTCGAATATTTTGCATTGTATAATGAGATGCAGTGAAAATTTTTGGAATGAAATCCAGCAAAAAAATTAAAATAATTTGAAAATTTATCCGTTTTTTTTAAATTGTTGGCACAGAAATACTTTCATTTTGTGTATTACTTTTATATTTTTGAACTCCTGTGTAATGCTAAATTGCCATTGTGCTGGATACATCGTTTTCACATTTTTGTTGAATAATAAAAAGTGTGAAAGCCGTATTAAAATAAGCATTTTCACATTAATTTTTAGTAATTATAGTTGCTTTTGGTCTGTAAAAGGAATACTTATGTTCAAATATGTGCAATAATGCATTTCATGATTTTCGCAGTGCATATATATATATATATATATGGTGTCCATAATTACAACTTACTTTAAAGTTGTCTACAGTCGAAACTATTGTTCTGAAAGTTAATGAAATTTTGTATAGGACATAGTGAAGGGGTGGGAATTTGTTTGAGTGAATAATAATAATAAAACTTGCACGAAAATTTATTCCGAAACTAATTTTCGAACAAGAGATTTGTATGATGATCGAACAAGAGATGAACGAAGATGAATCAAAAAATGCAAATTTTAATGGAAGTCACGTAGCATCTGTTATAAAATCTAAAAACTTTTGCTGAAATTTCGATATGTCACTATTGTTAATCAGATAAACTTTACAATTTCCAGATCGAGCTTTGTTAAATTGTTTTACCGAAACAATGACTCCACAAAGGTTGCTCTACGGAAATATCGGACTTTGAAAGGGATACGAAAAGGTCCATTGACTATTAGTCATTATCTTCAATTAATGACAGCTTAATTTGAAGAAACAGATTCGTTTAAGGTTCGTTCTGGAAGAGGAAGAAAATCTGTTTCCGCAGAAGCAATAGAGAAAGTGAAAGAGGATGGAGCTCAGAGGCGGATTTCCGGACAGGCGCATGAGGCGCGTGCCTCGGGCCTCATAAATTAAGGGGTCTCAAAATTTAGTTCAAAAGTAAGTTTATATATATATATATATATATATATATATATATATATATATATATATAATCAAAAGTCAACCAAGGGAGAGGGACATTTTACGAGATCTTTTATCTTGTTCGAAACTAAAGAGCTAGATGCTGTGTTACACCATCCTGCACCCTCAGGACCCTATGACGTACACGAATGGCTCTCAAAGTCTCAAGGCAACGAACATATTTGCATAATAGAACATAGGACGCATTTTCGTTACAGACCTAGGTTAGAAGTTCTTTTCACTAGGAGGTTAATTTCTCCAAAACCTCCTGTTGTGAGTGGCGTAGCATTTCATGTTTTTAAAAATATTGACTTTGATTTGTGCTGTGAAAAGGAATTCCTTTCTGTGTTTGACCTTTGACCAATGTGAAGATAGGTAAGTATATATTTTTTAAATAAATTTTCGTTTCTATTTTCGTATTTTTGAAAATATTGCAATCGTGGCTTTATATTTTTTAGCACATTTGAAGGTTAAAAACAGGGCTGATTTACCATACGAATCATTTGGCATTGGCATTGCCCAAAAAGATAAAATAAAGTGGTTACTTTCTCCTCTTAACTGAGGATGGAAATTTTTCAACTCGGAAAAATGATCAAAAGTCCAGCTTATATTTTTTATTCTACTAATTTTTTATAACCTTTTAGCTTTGCCAACGAAAAGAAAATTTGAATCGGGAACTTTGAAACCTAAAAGGAAAATAATGTAGAAAGATGTAACAATTCACTCGATAAATTTATTATAACGTTCAAAAAACGAGCTAAAAGAGCAATTGAGCAACCTGATACAATATGTGCACCTTAAAGAACCAATGAGCAAGTTGAAATTGAGTATGCATATGAATAAAGCGTTGAAGAAAATATTACAAATCCTATTGATATGTACAAATTAATAATCGGAGGGCTGCAGTCCAAATGTAGAGACAATTCTCAAAATATTTTTAACTATTCCCATTTGTAATGCAAATGGTTAACGCTCTTTTTCAGTGCTTAAAAGAGTAAAAAATTATTTAAGGAATTCTTTATCACAACTAAATTTAAATTATTTGTCCATGATGTTCATCGGAAATGATGTAGTCAATATGTTATATTATGAAACTTTAATCGATAAATTTGCTAAAGCTAATGCCAGAAAGGTTCCTATTTAATTTGTTTTTAATATACGAAAAGAAGAAACTACTATTGTTTTTAATATAGTTCAATATATTTCTAATGTTTAATAAATAATATTGGCAGTATTAGTTGACGCATTTATCTTTTCTTTATTATTTATTCAATTTTTTTAAGAAACTTGTTTTGAAATAAACCATGTACCAATTCTAGACTGGTGGTTACCTCCCCCCCCCAAAAAAAAGAATGTGACGTATTTATAGATGGCAACTTGTAATTTTACCGTACGATTCCTAAGCATTCTTTTTGAACAGAAATAGTTTATACTGATGATCGTTCAGTTAAATGTCAACAATTATTTTCTTTAAAATGTGGTATTAAATCATTTCCAGAAAAGCTCAAACTTAGGAGCTATGTATATGTAAATATTAAAATTAAACTAATAAAAAATACCACTGTCTAGCTAATTTGAAAATAGGAAAAAAAATTGGAACACATATTATTTTGTAATATGTTATTATTATTTACTAACATTTATATTTTATCATTAAATTTCCAAAGAAATCATTAAATTCCCCCCAAATTGTTTTTATTCATTAAATATTTATTTTTTAAAAACAATATTATCTACTGAAATTTAGTAATCTTCGTAACCACAAGTTTCAATTTTTATAATAAGGGTAAAGACTTTTACAAAAGTTTTTTTAAAATCTGAAAAATTGTACTATAGTTACGAAATAATTTACTTTCCTAAAAGCTCCAAACTTTCAGGGATTACTAATGAGATGCAAATTAATCGACTAGTTTTCTCAGTTTTTCAATAAAAGGCATTTTTTGTTTATAAAAAAGGTTTAATTAATTGGAAATAGTTAGAAAATGACTGTTCAGAAAGTTGAAAAAACATAAATTGGTTAAAATTTGCAACTTTAATAACGTTTTAGAAAAATAAACGAAAAAAAAAATCGAAAGAGAAAAATAGCTCCATTCTATAGCAATTGATTTAGTGTATAATGAAGTTTTAGGCATGCATCTCTGAAAATATTGCGTAGCTATTGTACAAAATAGCGCATATTTTTTAAGAGCAGCCTTAATACACATTGAATTTCATCATACTTTTAAATACTGATCAGTAGTGTGGAAAAATTGCTTTAATTTTCAATTTTATGTATCTAGGTCTCACCCCCTTTTTTTTAAACACACACACACAAATCAGATACAGAGCTTAACAGAGTGAAAAATATGTATAAAGAGTGCAAACTATAAATATAACTGGAGGGAAGGGGGCCTCAAATTGAATTGCGCCTCGGACCTCTATAACTCCAAATGCGCTGACAGAGCTTCGAATACGCAGACTAGTGCCAGTACTTGAAGTGTGTCAGATGCATTTGATAGGCCTCGTTTAACTGTCCAGATGATCATTGCGGAGTATCCTTCAGTATTTTTTTGTACAAACTTCAACTTGTGCAGAGTTTGCTTCCAAATGGTTTCGACTTTCGTCATCGGTTCTCGCTTCAGTTTCTTGCTCGCTTTTAGGTTGATTCAGAATGGCCGTGGAATATTTTCTGGGTAGATGGAGCTCATTTTATTTGGACGGTTTGCTAAATACTCATAACTGCCGAATTTGGGATCTAGAAAATCCACATTCAATCTTACAGTCACTAAAAGTAACGGTATGGTGTGAATTTTCTGCATCATTTATTCTCGGTCCGTATTTCTTCGAGAAATTAGGTGTGAGAGGTCCGGTAACATGCTCGATCACCGGACAGCGATATGCATCATTAATTCAGAAGAAAATTGTTCCGGATTTGCAAGCACGTCAATGCCTTTCGAGCACAATTTTCGTGCAAGATGGAGCTCCTCTACACTTTAGCCGTTGTTTAAAGGACGTTTTCCATAATCATTTAAATGAAGAACTTGTCATCAGCCGTCACTTTCGTGATCTTTTGCCTCCCCAGTCTCCAGACCTAAATCCATGGGACTTTTGGCTTTGGGGACATTTGAAACCTCTGGTAAGTCGTGATAATCCAAAAATTTTGGAGAAAGTAGCATCTCACATTATGTTCTTACTATTTTCCAGAACATGCTATTTTACGATTTCAGATGCTAGTGGAAAATGATGGCCGTCATGTTGAGCGTGTTTTGTTGTAATTAAATTTGTCAAAAATATGCTAAATATGTAATTCATTTGAAAAAATGCCCTTGGTGGCGAAATTTTGAACTTTAAAAAAAATTCTTTCAAACAAATTCCCATCCCTGCATTATGTCCTATACAAAATTTCATAACTCTCTAAACAATCCTTTTGTCTGTAGACAACTTTAAAGTAGGATCGTTTCATTATGGACACCCTGTATGTGTGTGCGTGCGTTTATATATATATATATATATATATATATATATATATATATATATATATTGGCTAAAAGAAATTTAATTAAAACATTATTAAAAGTTAAAAGCAAGAGATTTTTTTTGATAAACATATTGTATTAATTTTATTTTGGGAAATGATATATATGTGATTGCGAAAAAGCGAATAAACTTAATATTTTGTTACTTTGTGATTTGTTTTCCTTGCATATTCGCGACAAGTTTGGTGGCGGCGCCGAGTACAAACCATTTAACTGTGGATTCCGGTGACAGTACTCGTACAAGCCGTCATTTAAAATGACTACTTCCTGAATTTGGACGGTATTTTCCAGAGTCAAGACATCGTTCAAAAATGCCCGAAGAAGAGACACAAACAGAACCAACAGTATTCACGCCCGTATACCAACAACTGAGGAGTCCATCAATATTTCGGGGAAAATCTGAGGAAGATCCTAGCAAGTGGCTCAAAGAATATGATAGAGTGGCTAACTTTAATAAATGGGATGAAATGATGTGTTTAGAAAATGTTTACTTCTTCCTCGACGGCACAGCAAAGCAGTGGTTTGCTAACCACGAGGATTATTTATATTCTTGGGAAGCATTTTAAACTGGACTGCCCCAACTTTTCGGTGATCAGCAAATATATAAGAAGAAGGCCGAAGAACAGTTAAAATACAAAGCTCGGCGTGTGGGAGAGAGTACGCAATCTTACGTACAAAACATATTAGGACTTAACCAAGAAGTAAACCCTCTGATGCCAGAGAATGAAAAAGTATCATACCTAATGAAAGGAGTGACTGAAGATATCTATCAAGCACTATTAGCAAGGGAGATCGCTACAACAGCTGATTTTATAAAATGGTGCGACTTCATCGAGGACATGAAGCAAAAGAGGGTCGGAAGACGAAAATTCGAAAGACTTCCCAACGTGGTAGCAATGGCCGCTTTGGGCCTGACCTAATATCTCTAATACGCAGGATTGTACAGGAAGAAGTCCAGAAGATAATTAGACCAACAGAGGAATATTCAGATGTACATCCTCAGTCATTGGAAGAGATAGTACAAGAGGAAGTCGAAAAAATTTTGGCCCCTGTTTCTGCAAGACCAACGGAACGCTGCCAACTCACCAGTCAACGCCGAACACACAGTGCTATAACGCAGAGTCCTCGGTCCGTTCCATCGACACAACCTAAAAAAACTGACTTGTGGAGAACAACCCACAACAGACCAGTTTGCTTTCATTTTGGACGTCCAGGACTCATCGTACGTTACTGTAGGGGAAGAAGAGCTATCTTCTCTGACTATAGAACTCGCCGACAGAATCCCACAGAGTTTCACCCAAGCAACGAAGAAGGTTACAGACGTCAATACTCACCCAGTCCATCCCGAGATCGATCTCCAACACACCATCCAAAATCCCCGTCACCCTACCGTCGATTCAATCAATCTCCTGGTCTTAGAACAGAGGAAAACTGAATGAGGCGACCTTCCTGGGAGGTGAGGCCGCATGTGATGAAAATCCTCCATCTGCCTCCAAATGCAAAATGTCTGGAAACCACCTCGACGTAATGATAGATAACGAGTCGATACGAGCTCTTGTGGATTCTGCAGCGTCTTTCTCAGTCATTTCAAATAAGTTTCGCCGACTTTTAAAGAAAGTTATGTTCTCTGATGACAAAAATGTCGTTCTTAAAGTCGTCAATGGAAGTTTTGTACGGCCAATGGGAAGATGCATCCTACGAATTTCCATAAACAACCTAAAATTGCCGTTCGAATTTGTAGTTTTACAGCATTGCAGCCATGACGTTATACTTGGATGAGACTTTCTAGAAGCCTCTCAAGCAGTCATAGACTGTGGTCGGAGCGAGCTATTTTTTGAAGACGTCTGTCAAGAACTTTCAGTGCCGGATTCTTGGAACTTGTATGCAATACAAGACTACACTTTGGCTCTACGGTCTTTAACTAGAGTAACGGTAACGGGAGCTCTTATTGGTAAGGACTCCGACATACTTGTAGAAGGCAATAGAAATTTACTGTTCACAAAGAATGTTGTCGTACCTACCACAGTAATTCCTTACCATAATACTAGAGGAGAAATTTGGGTCACCAATACACACCTTGAAAAACAGATTATTCCTAAAGGAATGTGCGTCGCTCATGCTGAGTGTCTAGATGAATATTATTTATCCGCAATAACTGACGAAGAAGATAGTCGCATTCCCTTGAAAAAGACACCAGAGCCTCTTATCGACTACTCGCTTATGATAGCACCTGGGTTAAGAAATGAACAAAAAGACGAACTTGTGAAGCTTCTGAAAGAGTTTTCAGGAGTAATTACCGAAAAGGACAAATCAAAAACTACACAGATGAAAGTTAAACACCGAATTAATACTGGTGATTACGCCCCTATTAGTCAAAGAGCTTAACGAGTTTCACCAACTGAAAGGCGTATCATTCATGAAGAAGTAGAGAAAATGCTCGAGAAAGGTATAATAAAACCATCTGAAAGTCCATGGTCAGCTCCGGTGGTCCTGGTGAAGAAAAAGGATGGCAAGTGGTGTTTTTGCGTAGATTATCATCGATTGAACAAGACCACTAAGAAAGATGTTTATCCCCTACCTCGGATTGACGATACACTTGATTGTTTAAAAGGTGCAAAGTTCTTTTCTTCCATGGACTCATACTCTGGTTACTGGCAGATCGAAATAGACGAAGCAGATGGAGAAAAGACGGTTTTTGTTACTCCAGAGGGTCTATATGAATTTAAAGTCATGCCGTTTGGGCTGTGCAATGCGCCTGTGACATTTGAGAGAATGATGGATACTCTTTTACGTCATCTAAAGTGGACCATATGTCTTTGTTATCTCGGCGATATCATTGTGTTTTCAGAGACATTTGAAGACCACCTTACTCGGTTAACGACTGTTCTGAAGTATGTTCAAGAAGCAGGTCTGATACTTAATCAAAAGAAGTGTCTTTTCGGTGCTCGGGAAGTTAGAGTTCTAGGTCATCTTGTATCCAGCGAAGGAGTCCGACCGGACCCCGAAAATGTGAGGGTTGCGAGAAATTTTCCAGTTCCGAAAAACGTGCATGACGTAAAGAGCTTTCTGGGTCTCTGCTCATACTTTCGAAGGTTTATTAAAGTATTTTGCTATCGGGCTGAACCGTTGCAACTTCTGTTAAAAGGCAGCGCGAAATTTAAGTGGAGTTCCCGAGAGATTGAAGCATTTAATGATCTGAAGAAAACGCTTACTTCTGATCTGATCTTAGGAATTTACGATGAAAATGCTCAAACGGAAATTCATACGGATGCTAGTGGATATGGTGTGGGAGCGGTTTTGGTTCAGATACAAGATGATGTCGAAAAAGTCATAGCATATGCGTCCAGAACCTTGAGGAAAGCAGAAAAAAATTACTCTACCACTGAAAGAGAGTGCCTTGCCGTAGTGTGGGCCATCAACAAATTTCGTCCATATCTTTTTGGGAGGCGCTTCACTGTTGTTACAGATCATCATTCACTCTGCTGGCTCACGAGTCTCAAGGATCCTTCCGGACGACTTGCCAGGTGGGCACTTCGACTTCAAAAATATGACTTTTCTATAACGTACAAAACCGACAGGAAACATAAGGACGGTGACACACTCTCTAGAAATCCAGTCGAAGAAGAAAATTCTATGTCAGAGGAATTTATTGCTGCAACTACTGAAATGAATTTAGCTATCGAACAGAAAAAAGATCCAGATCTCGCAAAAGTAATCCTTTCTCAGACCACCCCATCTACTGTCAAGAAAGAATTTGAAATAATTTATGGAATTTTATTCAAAAAGAATTTTGATCCGACAGGAAAAAAATGGCTACCAGTCGTTCCCAAACACATACTTACGGTTGTTTTGAGTCATTTCCATGACGCTCCTACAGCCGGACATCTTGGTTTCGCAAAGACGTATGACAGAATCCGAAAACGATTTTACTGTCTGAAGATGTACCGTAACATCATTGGATACGTAACCCATTCCCGGGAATTTCAACGAAGAAAATCTATTCCTCAACGACCTCCAGGGCGCTTGGTTTTCATCCCACCAGCTATGGCACCTTTCCTTCGTATTGGAATCGATCTGCTTGAACGATTTCCAAAATCTACCAGTGGAAACAAATGGATAGCCGTCTGTACAGATTATTTGACGCGTTTTGCAGTGACAAAGGTGTTGCCAACAGCTGAAGCCCCTGAAGTGGCTAAGTTTGTGCTTGGAGAAGTTCTATTGAGATATGGAGCCCCTCGAGAAATTATCACTGATCGTGGGACTGTCTTCCAGTCGAAACTAGTTTTATCCCTCTTAGAACTGTGTAACATCATCCACCACAAGACGTCAGCCTATCACCCACAGACAAACGGATTGACAGAACGTTTTAATAAAACTTTAGCTGATATGTTATCAACATATTTTGATACAGAACATAAAAATTGGGGTGAGAGCTTACCGTTTGTAACGTTTGCGATAATACTGCCAAGGACGAAACCACTGGTTTCACACCTTTCTATTTATTGCATGGACGAGAAGCAGAGACAACGCTAGACACAATGCTACCATTCTGACGTTGATGGCAATTATATTTCAAGGATGATTTCTAGAGCCGAAGAATCAAGACAGTTGGCTAGACTGCGGACTCTGGAATCACAAGACAAAGATCGCCGACGTTATGACTCAAAACATCGAATGTTATTTTATATCCATGGAGATCTCGTGTGGATTTATACCCCTGTCCGAAAAGTCGGTCTTTCCGAAAAACTTTTGGAGAAGTATTTTGGTCCATATCAAGTGCTACGCTGGTTATCAGATGAGACTTATGAAGTTCATGACTTTAATACGTCTTCTAGAAGAAGAAAGCAAGACGATATAGTGCATGTTTTGCGTATGAAGCCCTATCATGATCCAGACAAGCAAACTCTAGATGAAGATGAACAAAAACAAGAAGATGCCATTGATGACGAAGAAAACTTATGCACTGGACCCACGACTCGTGCAAAAATGAAAGCTCTTAACAGAGTTTGATTTTTTTTTCCTTCAGTGAGTTGCTGTTCTTTTAAGAGGGGAGTAATGCCGCTAAAAGAAATTGAATTAAAACAGTATTAAAAGTTAAAAGCAAACGATTTTTTTGATAAACATATTGTATT
>JAOUZG010021225.1:1411062-1435355 GCA_026289955.1 Argiope argentata
TATATATATATATATATATATATATATATATATATATATAGGAAGAAGCAGGTGTAGAATTCTTTCGCTCTTTTTATTCTTCCTAATATTTGTGATATAGCCCCATATTTATCTAATATTAAGATTCTTTATGAAAGTTATAAGGAGCGGAGCGCATTGAACTGACCAGAAAAACAGAAAAAAGCAGAAAACAGAAAGTATGTGGAAATATTTTGAATTTATATAGTTTTAGAAGGGAATTTGTAATTTTTTATTGTGTGGGAAAAAATTATATCCCACATAATTTAGAAGTTAAAATAAAGCCGGTGCTAGATTGATTAGGGAATTATTTTTAGAAAATGAATAATTAGAAATTATTTCACGTAACTCGGTAATAATAATTTGAAGCATGATTTTGATATCGTTTTCATTCCAATTTGCTACAGGTGTTCTGATGGCTACTTTGGGAACCCCCAGGTGCCCGGCGGCTACTGTCAGAAATGTGACTGCAGTGGAAACGCGGACACTTCCCAGAGAGGGTGGTGCGACAGCTTGACGGGACAATGCTTGAAGTGTCTTGGGAACACAGCTGGCTGGAATTGTGGGGAATGCGCACCGGAGCACTTTGGCAACGCAGCGCAGCGATATTGCGAACGTACGGAGCCTCTCCTTCTTTTTTTTGTTAACATGCGTGCGATTTGGGCAGTAAATATGTTAAGGGAGCTTCTAGAGTTACCCTGTGCATGCCTTCCAATTGCAACGGAAATTTGATGAAAATTACAGAGTTACAGAGGGTTGTAAAAAAACCCGCAGAAAATGACAAACTCGGACAAAAACACTCCTTTTACAGGTCAGAAAATTGTTCTGTGGTTAGGGGGAAAAACGGGGATTTTGTTCCAGCAGAGAAACAAAAACTCTGGATTTGTTCCTTATTGCAAAAGTGTATATAGGAGTTTGTTACAATGTAATCTGAATAATGGGGATTCAAAAAAGGCAAAAATGCTTGCAATTGAATGAAGGGTTAATGTCTAACGAAAAATCTCATCAACAAACTGTGTTGTGTGATTAAAGGAAAGGATTTCTCTTGCCTATTTATTCAATAATAAAGATCTGTTAAATAGTATCGAATAATGTTTGAAAATATTAAACATAATACGTATGTAAGAAGAATGATGATTTATCGTGTTTGAGAGCAGACCTTTAGGTTTTTATTTTGTATTACATTTACTATTAGATTAAGAGAATGGAAGGGGAGAGTGAGAGATTCTGAAAGAGGAAATTCAAATGATAGTTATTGTCAGTTTGTTTGCCTAGGGGGATTGGACACTGTGATCAACTTCTCAGTTTCACCATGCGTTTATCTGAGCTGGTTCAGATTGTTCCGCCCCTTTCATTAATCCATGAATTTCATCAAAAATGAGCCAACGTGAAATTTCTTTTTTCTGAGCATCGAGTTTGGGCAAACTTCTGAAAAATGGATAAGATGCTAATGGCTATGTAAAGAATTTAAGCAACAACTCACTTAAGCCGCCCTTCGTAAGGTAGAGTAGACAATTTGATGAACCGGCAGATCCGAAATGAAGATTTCTCACGCATGTGCTGATAAAATACACGATTACATCCCGGGTGGCCGTTGATAAACCGTTTGAATCACCGGTTGGTCGCCGACAAACTGAATTTGAAAAAATGGCTCTCGATTATATTGAATAGGCTCACGAGTTTTACTTTGAGAAAATGACGTGTGCTGACTGATTAGGTGGAAAATTAAGATCAATATTGAAAAATGCCAAGCGGTGTATTTCACAAAAAAGAAAAGCCTCCCCCCACCACCCAAACTATTCAGACGACCAATTAAATGGGAATAAACTAGATAATAATAATAACGAAGCTCTCAAAGAAATCCCCACCTACGACCCCAAAAGTAATCGAAATAGAAGAAGGCCAAGGACACTCCTAAACAATTAGAGACCCTCCCCGCAACTCGCCAGACGGACGGAAACTTGCCCTTGCTAGTGAAAGATTAAGGTAAAGCAAATGCTCTGGAAAGTAATGAATTAATAACTTAATGGATAAAGACTGAAAAATAAATATAAAATTAATGGGAAAAAAATAATAAAGTAAAAGTCTTACTAAAACAGATAGTACAAGAAAACCTAGCAAAATTACTGTAAAAACACAATTAACTTAACTGGGTTTTTTTTTCTTTTTTTTCTTATTATTATCTATTTATTTCTTTCCTTCTTCCCCTTTATAAATTTAATAATATTAAACTTTGGTAAATCCTTAATACTTAAATCGCTATTATATTCTCAAGCCAACAGGCACTTAAACTTAAAATAAATCATGCTCAATTTACATTGCTCTGTACCACTCACCAAGTCAGTCAAAAGGAAGATAAAAGGCCGTGGAGCCTAGGCGCTTCCAGAAAAATCCAATATCATTGGCATTGAAAATGACGTGTACAAATGTTCCCAAATTCTGCACATTCTTCGGTGATTGCCATGATTCGATCAGTGAACCAGTTCGTTCTGTGCAATTATTAAATGCAGCCACTAACGCTGTCCTTTTGTTTTCGAAATGTTATCTGGTCTTGCAGAGGGACAGCTTTATGACATTATGTAGAAACATATAATTGGAAAGTCAAAGTTTTCAAAATTCATTTGAATTATAAGAGTAGAGTTCAGATATGTGCACTGCTTATGTCTTTAATAATATTTTAAAGGGAAAGTTATTTAAATTCCCTAATGTTTTAAATATATATGTATATATATTTAAGATTTTAGTCAGAGTGTGTATTGTACAGATTACGTATTCTATAAAAATCCAAAATCGTATCGATATTTTCGGTTATTATGATTTATTTCCTTTTTTTTTTGTGACATAAATAGACAGTTCCTAATACTCTTAGTGAATTCTCAAAATCGAATTGTAATTTAGTGTTTTCTTAAACTGAAACAAACAGTTTTTAAGTGAGAAATATATTCATACATTATTTAGTTTTAGAAAAGAATTCGATAAGTTTATTTATATTCTCTTGTAAAACTGGCCTTTTAATTTAAATATATTATATTTTTGTGTGAGTGGAAGGTTTTTATTTATTTATTTATTTTATCTTAATGTATTAGATGCTTCAAAAATTTTTCCGAAACGATGTAATGATATCTGTATGAATGCTAGCAGGTTACGAGATTTCAGTGTTTGGCCAATCAAGGCATTTTTTAAGTCATCATCATGAATAATAAATTGATCATAAATTTCTATTACAGATATCAATAATAAAGTCATATAAATATGAATCTTTTTTTTAAAGTATTTAATCTTTTAAAAACTTTTATTTGAAATGAAACAGAGTTGCATTATTGATCATTAGAAACCTCTAAATGGTGTTCACTCCTAAATAGATTGTTTATAATTTCAGCCTGTTCCTGTCATCCGAAAGGTTCGCTGAGTCCTCAGTGCGACTTGGTGACTGGGCAGTGCGTGTGCAGACCTGGCGTCACAGGGAGGACGTGCAATCGCTGTGCAGTGAGTATCGCTCTCAACGGGGCCATTTCTTTCTCAAATCGGGAAAAAATTATTATTATTTGTAATTAAACTTTTCCAAAATATATATATTATATTCTCATATTTCTTTTTAGATGTATACATAGTATTCAGAATGTCTCCGAACTTATACACAAAGTTATGAGGGTTGATAAAGTATATTAGAAAGACATTTTTTTTAATGTTGACGTACGGTTATGACAGTAAAGGTGTTTAGTGCTGCATTATTTCCGAAGAGAAGTATTGCTATTTCATATACACGGAGACTAAGGAGAATCCACTTACTAAAAAAAGAGTCGACAAAGACGGGCTTCTTTGTGGGCATTTTGGAGACATATTTTTCTTACATAGAGTGTCATCGCCAGAGATAATAAGATGTGTTTGACATTTGGTGTAAGCTTTTATGCACTCTATTTGAGAAGTTTTCTGGGTGCGTAGTGATGTCGCATTAGATTTTGAACTCGTTGATTATGACTACCCCGCTTTAACGAGCGCAAGTGGCTTAACACCAGAAATGGGCCATGTCAGCGCAGCCCGAAACTACAACCACCAACTGCAACGGAGTTTCAGTGAAAAGCTAGAAAATCCTATGGATTTAACCTCTTTCATGCTCATCGCCTTGCCTTCATAGTCAAGCGTAGAAAAAAAGTTATATTCGAGAATGTGCGGGTCTCCACAACTATCCTGAAGGGATGAAGATTTTCTCTGAGGAAACCCTCAATCACTCGCCGACGAGAGGGCAAGTGGTTGCCGACGGGGAGAAGGCAAATTTTTCCTTTCTTATCTCTAAGTTCGAACCACCTTTCTAAGTTCATATCAAAACTGATGGCCACAGTTCGAAGCAATTATTGTAACTCTTGCTGCGAAGAATTACTTGATGCCATGAAACAGTTTGTGTTTCCTTTCATGGATTCTTGGCACCCTCAAATTCATTCCATTAAAATAAATATATTCCTTGTAGTATTGAAATTTGGGCCATGAGTTCTGATTCATTCTGTAGATGAATGTATTTGCAAGTGAAAATTGTGTCTTTTCATCCGAGTTGTGCCCATTTCAGGACGGATTCGGCAATTTGGAAGCCGGCTGCGAACCTTGTGTATGCAACAGAATTGGCTCGAGGTCTGAAATATGTGACCCGACCACTGGACACTGCAACTGCAAACCGGGGGTATTCGGAATCACTTGTGATTCCTGTTTGGAAGGATACTACGGCTTTTCTCAGCAAGGCTGTCGTGGTTTGTATAAATTTTCTGATTCTATTCAAAAGTTTGTAAATTTTCGTAGGTAAATCTCACTTTTATATATACGATTCCAATTCCTAAATTTTTGTTTCTATCTTTTTAACGATTGTATTTTGAAACCAAAATTTACTTAATTCCGGATATACTAAAGCAGCGGTTCCAAATATTATTCCCCCCCCCCCCCGTTTTCTTTCTTTTCTTTCATTTTTGCGTATCTCTGAAACACTTTCCCACCCAAAGAATGTTAAGAGCTTAGATTAATTAAGATTCAAAGACGTGTAAATTTAACATTTGGTGGATTTATTATTAATATTAAAATTTATTTCTTTAAAAAAGTATTGTAGTTATTCAATAGAAACTAAAAATAGTATTGCAATAATTTCGTAATAACTTGTATTGGAAATTAACAATCTTTCAAGATCGAGTATTCAAAAAAGATACTTCCAATATAATCTTTGAGCTTTCCTTATGGATTTGAGTTTAATTAAATAAAGTGCTAATAAAGACAGATAATATATTCGCAGTCATGTTAATTTCAGGACGACATATTTTGTGAATAAACAACTGTGTGATTCTATACGTTTCATGTTCAAGAAAAGAATGAAATTAAAGTTTTTATAATTAATTTTTTATTACTAAAACACCAAGTTCTTATTATTTTTCTTTCATCGACTTTAATCTGTATTTTTTTCTTTCCTTCAGAGAATAAAAATACCATAATTTCTTTTTTTAACGTTCATTCCTTACCTTTCGTGTGTTCAGCCGTTATCAACATCGTCTTTGCATACCTCTAATTGTTCCTTTATATGATCCCATGTTCAGAACCTTTGTACTAGGGTTTTGAAATAGTGCATGGTTCTATAATAGTACTGTACTGTACTGTTTTCTGACTCTCACTGTTAGTGAATCGACTAATTTAAATTAAATTCTGATTCCATTCATTTGATGCATCTGCAAGTGTATCTTAGAATGACCTTAAGGTTTCATAATGCTTTTTAATCCTCAATTCATCAATGAAATAATAAATTGAGGATTAAACAGTAGAAGCCAGCAAACTTATAAGTGAATGAGTTTCTTTCCCCTTTTCCACGCAGAGTGCAGATGCGACCGTCTCGGCTCACTGAGCGTTCAGTGCGATGAGAAGACGGGACAGTGTGCGTGCAGACCGCATGCGGACGGAAGAACTTGCGACAGATGCGAAGTACGTGCTCTCTTCAGCTAATGTCAAAAATTTTGTCTGCTTGAATAATTTGTTTTTGTCTTATAAGCTCCCGAAAAAAATTAGAACTTTAATCGTGAAGGCATAGTCTCGAATTCCTTACAAATTGTTTCCGGTAGATGGATGTGTCTGTCAAAAACATTTGGGTTTCTATGGGTTGAATAAAAGTGAAAAGCAGGAGGTATTGCTCGGTGGATTCAATTCACAGCGATCCAATTTTATGAGGCAAAAGATCGACCCTAATATCGCCGTTCATTCACAGCTACTCCACGCCATTATGTTTCTTATCCGATTTCGAGACATACTCGTGAATACACCGTGCCGCATTAATCTTCTCTCTTTTGCTGTCTTATTTCCCCGCAGGTGAATATTTCATTAATAGTGTGGGGCCTCTCCTTCATACTTAACGTCCTCAATGCATTTCAGCAACAAGGATACCTTTCCGTATACCATGTATGAAGTGCTGTAACCGTTGAAAAAAAAACTCGAAATTGAGCTTTTGAAGAGCCTCCGCGTTTTAGACTCCTAGAGTTCGAAAACATGCATTTTTGATATCATGTCCATCAGTCACAAAGATAATTTAAAACCCCTCTTCACTACATCGATGAAATTTGATTTATCAACAATTTTGTTGGTCAAATTTTATGTAAAATCTAATCAAAATAAGTGTTTTTTTCCAGCTGCTTGAATATAAGTTAACCTAATAACTGAAAAAGAAGAAAGCTTGTTGAATGGAATTCGGCACCTATATTTAATATCTATATTTTAGATACCTACAAAATTCTTATGCAAATTCAACGAAAGATTGACCATTTGTCGATTTGTGTTTTAAGAAGTATGTAAAGGATCCCAAATGTAAATACTTGAATCTATCAAATTTGGCGCAGCATTTTATGGCTGTAATCGTATTCTCCCACCAGGAAAAAATTGTAAATTCACTTTTATTAAGGTGAAACAGTTTTGTGGAGACGAACAGTTGAGGTATCATCCATCTGGGGGATAAAATTTGAAACTATTCCACTACTCGCCTTGATGTCATTTGAACAACGAATCCTTTATTGAAATTAGAAATTTAGCTGCTTTTTGCGATATTTGATGTCTTATAGGATGGCTTCTGGAATTTGCAATCTGGCAGTGGCTGTGAGCAGTGTCAGTGCAACAGAACTGGATCTACAGCTTCAGTCTGCGACAAAAACACCGGGCAATGTACCTGCAAAGCAGGAATTGGAGGAAGATTTTGTGACCAGTGTCAACCGGGCTATTTCCTGTTTTCGCCTCAAGGTTGTAGAGGTAAGAATGAGTACTTTCTCAGATAGGATCACTCGACTTGATATTAGAGATAGGCGCATGAGTTGAATTCTGATTTTGCAAGGGAGATTTAGTTAGATAGACATGAAATAAAGTATGTAATATTCATTGTACAAAAAGTACATATTACATTAAGTATATTTCTCTTCAGACATTGTTAGCATTGTGGCGGTTTGTCTATGAATGCAATATCTCAATAATACGGTGAGGTAGGTAAATGAAATTTAGCATATTGACTTGAAATCATGTTTCGTAGTTTTCTATCAAATTTTAAACGAAATCCACTCATAGAAAATCTGTCTCTTCAAGTGCATTTGAACTTTTTAATTACAGAACGGAAAGAGATCGATTGATAAAATTTGCTCTCTACTGGTCTGGACTTTCGTATGCACGTAAATGCAACAATTGCATAAACTCAACGACTTCAATCAATAAAACTCGGTGAGTTTTCTTGTAATAACGTGCGCTTTGATGCCGAATTTCGATCAGCAAAATGGCGTCCAAAATACGTAATTTTACGATAGATTCAGCAAAAATTCTAGATTCGTTCCAAAAGTCTATATTTCGTGATTATCATTCACCAATGTCAAGCAAGGTACCAAAGGTTCATAGTTTCATGCGGGGGAAGGGATATAAGTTCTTATATCCCTAAGTTTATGTGGAATTTCCATAGAAACTTGTTCTACTGGTTAAAAAATATATTACTATGTGTGCATCTTAAAAGGTTCGCATACACAATGAAATAAAAGCGGGAGTGAAAATTAATCTTCAGGGCCCATACCGGAAGATTAACTTAAATTGTGGCAAAGCGAATCGAGTGAAAAACCTGATGAAACAATAGAATCGGTTTGATTGTAAATAACATCAAAACATCGCCACAAATAGCACAAATAGAAGTGCTTCTATTTTTAATAATTAACACGATGGGGAAAAAAACATTCTTGTAAATTGAATTCAAAACTAATATTGAAATTAAACGAAAATTCATTAAAATTGAAGGAAAACATTGTGCGTAAACGGAATAATTATCATTGAAACGTTAAAATTTTTGAACTTTAAAAATATGTTTGATGCACCGGACTTAAGCATTTAAGAATTGAAATATATATATATATATATATATATATATATATATATATATATATATACTGAACTGACAAAAGTCATGGGATGACTGCTAATATCGTGTCGGTCCTCCTTTTGCCCGGCGAAGTGCAACAACTAGACGTGTCATGGAGTCCACAAGTCGTTGGAAGTCCTCTGCAGGAATATTGAGCCATGCTGTCTGTATAGACGTTCATAATTGTGAAAGTGTGAATGGTGCAGGAGTTTGGGCACGAACGGACCTTTCGATGATGTCTCATAAATGCTCGATGGGATTCATATCGGGCGATCTACGTGGCCAGATCATGGACTGGAATTGTCTGGAATGTTCTTCAAACCAATTGCGAACAGTTCTGGCCCGGTGACATGACGCATTGTCATCCATAAAAATCCCATCGTTGTGTGGGTACGTGAAGTCCATGAATGGCTGCAAGTGATCTGCAAGCAGCTGAACATAACCATTTCCAGTCAATGATCGGTTCAGTTGCACCAGAGGGCAACCAGAGGGTAAAAACAGCCCACACCATTATGCAGCCACCACCAGCTTGAACAGTGCCTTGCTGACAGTTTGGGTCCATGGCTTCGAGGGGTCTGATACTGCTCTTGATACTGCGGTTCTCGGAATGTTGAATTCATTAACGATATCCGCAATGGAACGACCCATGCGTCTAGCTCCAACTAACATTCCACGTTCAAAATCTGTTAATTCTCGTCGTGCCGCCGTAAATTACGAAAAACCTGTTCACGTGAATAACTTGAACACAAATGAAAGCTCTGGAAAACGCACTGCGCATTGATACTTTTTCGCTGCGATACCACTGCCATCTGTATATTTGCATATTGCTATCCTATGACTTTTGTCCCTTCATTGTATAATCACAATGTATTATTTTGCCTGTTTTAATGAATTAGTATTATTAGTAATGTTATTTGAAAATTTCTGTTGATTTTCTTAGAAAATGCACTTTAAACTTATATTATATTTCTACATTCTTTTCTCTCTTACATTGATTCATATTGAATATTTTTAGCATGCGATCCCTGCAACAAACCTGGCCATATTTGCGACCCAAGAAACGGACGCTGTGTCTGCCCTCCTTACACCACCGGAAACAGGTGTCAAAAGTGTGTTCGCAATGCTTGGGGATATGATCGTATAAGAGGATGCACTGTAAGACACTAACTGCATTACTTTCAATTTTCCAAATATTTTATCTGATAGCGAAAATTTTGTTTATTCTCAAATTATTCGAACATTTTTAATTTCTTACTTTGTTAGACATTTGAATTCCATATTAACATATTGTCAAAGTACCATTTCGAATTCAATTTTATTTTAGATAAAAACCGAATCTGTAATATATGTTTCTAAATTCGAAAAATTGTTTGTTGAAATTAATATTTTGAAATGTGTTAAAAACTGCTATAAATATCGCCCCTTTATTTATTGAAATTACTAACTGTACATTTATATTTCAATATTATTATTAAAGTTGTAAATGATTAAATGTGGACCATTCTAGTTTACAAATTACTGCTATTTCTCTCTGTCCTCATTTTAAACCAGTTTATCTGAATTAATTTTCGGAAGGACTGAATTCTTAGTGTCTTAATGTCGAATAAGTCAAATTCAAATAAATAACATTTTAAAATTTCCACGTATCTGACAAAAATGGTAGTCGAGTGTTTAAAAAGTTTTTAGCTGTTAGACCTTGCTAATTTTTTCTCTGATTATCAAATAATTGCATTAAACTGAAAATTTATGTTAATTTGATTTCACATTTAAAGGAATATGATTTTTTTTTCAAAAAAAAAATTCTTTTTTGATAAACAGTAACGCAACAGAATTGATAAATTATGAGAACCATTCAGAAAGTATGCCCCATTTAGTGGCCCCTTGATATAGTTTCCATAATAAAAAGCTTATATTATGCGATCCGGAAAATGCAACATTTCATAAATTTCCAACGTAATCGTCATTCAGATCGAAGTATTTCTCGTAACGTTTCACAAGATCTGAAACTTTTTTAAGAAAATTTGTTACCATGGAGACCCCCCTCCTTCTCAAGGGAGGTACCTGGAAATGAGGATGAGATGTTTCCGGCATGGTAGTTGGATCTCACCACCTTGGTGGGTACACTAATACGTGGGGGGTAGGCTCCTCCCATCAATGACGGGGCGTACTTCCCACGGAAAGGGTTGTACCATGGCTGGTGATGGCCATTAGGACTCAACCATAGTTCCTACCAAAACTGCTGTTGAGGTAGACCGATCATTCTGCCCACGTGGTTTAAATCCGTATGCCTTCGAGCGGGGCGGGGAGTCTGATATGACTTAAAATGGAATGAAGATATTTTGTAACCGCACAATATTATTGTTGAAGTGGTGTTTCATGCGTCTGAACTAATGGTAATTATCTAATGAAAAATCTAAATAACAAATTTTCGCGTCTGCAATAATCAAATACTTTGAAAACTTAACATTTAGCATGATTTCCGATTTACAATCATATCCATAAATTATGGATAAATCGGAGTCACGCTGAAATCGAACTATAGGATACATGTATCACCCGTAAAATCACCACACACATCTTCAAAGATCATGTGCGAATTGCAGGAAGCCAACAAATGACACCGTTAGTACATCACAATGACGAGGATGTAAGAGGATGTATGAGGAATACAGGCAAAGAAGTAAAATTGCTGGCAAGCGCACTTTATAAGCCTTTCAGTGCAATAACCGCACAATTATAACACAGAGGACGCATTTGGATGTTTTTTTTTACATGGTAGAATTATCGGCCGTTTTGAGCGTGGGTGAACCCAGTAGGAAGTATCTGAGGAACTTGGAATCACCCAGAGTACCACCAAATGAGGACCTGTAATTGGCAGTTACTGCCTAAAGAAACAGACGGAAAACAGCATCAGACCTGCCTCATCAGCTCTCTTCAGCCATTGGTACGACAGTTTCAAGACAGAACTGTGTAAAGCCGCTAAGGGCAGATTGGTTTATATGCTCGTATGCCTGTTAGATAGGTTCCACCGACTGCAACTCACTGTCGTCTGCGGTTAGCCTGGGTTTGAGGGCATGCATCGTGGACATCGCAACTGTACGCTTCTCTCGTGTTTTCCGACGAGTCCAGATTTAGCTAGCAGTCTGATTCGCGCTCGACTTTCATATGGGGTGGGGCAGGTATACACGCTAACTCCAAGAGAACATCATTGAACGACACCGCGAAGGTGGAGCTGGATTGCTCTTTTGGGGAGGAATTATTCTCAGATCCAGAACTGACCTGCATGTTCAAGTTGGAACCATGATAGGCCAACTCTATCGAGACGTCTTTCTGCAATACCGTATATATTTATTTCGGGACGCCATGTATGTGTGTTTATGGATGACAACAGCCATCCTCACCATGTAAACATCGTAAACGAATGCCTTCAATCGGAGGATATCACCTATATGATTGGCCAGCATTCTCATGAGACTTGAATCCAATATAGCATGTGTTGGACATACTTGGTCGACGAATTGCAGCCCGTCAACCACCTTCTGCATGTCCACTGGAACGTCGGAGAGCATTGCTTGATGAGTGGTCTGATATTCCCCAAGATCAAATTGTTAATTTGATAGTCAACCTGCCTAGACGTTGTGTGGATTGTAATACATCGTCTGGTTTTTATTAATGATATCAATTATATAGCATCTTTTTTGCTCTGCGTTTTGTTTAATAAATGGGCTTTACAAATAAGTCACATTTGTTATGCTTCTGACTCTTTCTCTTCCAGACATTGCATTATCCTTAAATTATGGACATGAGTGCATTTAATGCGATAATGAACTGCTGCAGTTTTCTGATTTCCATTTCGTGTCTTGAGCATCTGCGCGCAGTGATATTGATCCAGCTTGTAACGGCATGTTAATTTTTCTGACACTAAATGGTTGCCATAGTCAAGTAATATTTAATGATCTAGCAATTTTAATAGTATTAATATAATAATTAGAAAATTGTAAATTCCTTATAATATTTGCTGAAATAATAATTACTAATTTTTACAGCAAATATTCTTAGTCCATAAAATGTTTTTTTTTTGTATTTCTTTTCATATTTATTTTCTGTTCACAAGGTGATAATATCTTAACTGTTTATATAACTTAACTGCTCGTAAAAAATGTTCTGACAATCAGATTCAAGCCTGACGTCGCTTGTGTGGTTGTGTAAGTTTGGAGTCAGCAGTTGTCGAATAAAATCCCATAGAATGAAGAAAATTCTATGTTCTTGAAGTTGTGTTATTCATAACTATTAACATAACACAAAGCACATAACAAGTTCTTGCATGAGCGAAAAGAAGAAGATAGGACTGTGTATGAATTGCACCCCCTTCTTTATCGCTTTTACGATTCTGTTGTAATGATTTGATCTATTAAATGTGAATGAATGTGGGGGGGGGGGAATCAATGAATCAATATTTACGTGTTCAAATTTTTAATCAGCAGAATAAAAGTTGAACTGACTCAAAAAGTGGGCATTACCTCTGGCGGGGGGAGGGAATCTGAAAATATTGGCTATGAGGATGCAATACGTGCCTGTACATATTCACATTACGTTCTTTTGCGTAAAGGACCCATGCACTATCTGATAATCTTGCAACCTGACCTGTCTGGCAGTCTCAATGACTGTTGCTAATAACACGCTGCTAGGACACTTTCTACATAAGACATTTTACATTGGTACACAATTTTCATGTATCAATTTGAGATATTCAACAATATCAGAGTATCTTCTAAATTTTTTTATGCATTTTTAGGATATTCAATGAACATTCATCAATGCCCTATGGTCACGAATTTACAAGCAAGAGAACCCGGGAAAATTGAGTCACCTAATGCGCCAGTTTTCTAATTGAAAATTGCCTCAATAAAAATGGTCCCTTGTTCCAAATATGAGTTAAGCATTTATTTTTCTTTGAGATGTGGGAAAACTTACGCAATTTTTCTCAATGAAAAAATTATCCCTCATGGCAAAAAGTTTAATGTCCCAATTATCTAGTTAGCCTTTATTTATTGGAGATGTATTAATACATATCAAAACATGTAGTTCATATTAAGGGTAGTATTGAAATATATTTGTTGTGTCTTTATTACCCTTTTCAAAAAGATTTACTTCTCCTCTCCGTATTGCTTTGGGGGCGAGTAGTATTGATAATTCCCGTTAGTTACTACATATTTCCAAATAAAATTTTAAAACTTTCCGTAACTTTTAATATACTTCCTCAAAAGAAAGCATTAGATAAAGAAAATGGGCGAGAAAACAAAATCTAATATTGCGCCTTAAATTACCTGAAATCAGTTAACGTATAAGCTCTCTCAGTTCTGTTTTTAAAATCACACCGTTCTTACAAATGCTCGCTATTATAGTTTATTGACATCTATCCAAGCCGAGTTTTCCACTTTCGTTTCGATCTTAATTTCGAAGAAAAAGGCTGATTGGACGACTAAGGCAATATTTTCACTAGTCGTTCATTACATTTATTGCTATGCACAAAGATCGTGTGCAGTAGGAAAAAATTAAGATCATGATTTAGATCTTAGTTGTAATTATTTTTAAATCGTTGGTAGTGCTTAAATTGAAATACAAGATGATTCTTTTATGACTATTTTTTGTATTGAAACTGTTTGTGAAGAAGCATGCAATGCTCTATTATGAATTCCTCCAGCCCTGCGACTGCAATCGAAAAGGCTCTCCGCAGCAGAACTGCGATCCAGACACTGGGAACTGCATTTGCCTGGAAGGATTCGAAGGCAGACACTGTGACCAGTGCCGCATGGGCTTCTACAGCTTTCCCAACTGCCACAAGTGCGATTGCAATTTGGACGGCACCGTCGAAACTCACTGCCGCAACAACATTTGCCAGTGCAATGAAAGAGGAGACTGCCCGTGCAAGGTAAAGGAAATATATTTATTTAATAACTGATCGAACCAATTCCAGTTGGACTTTGTTATCTGCCAACTCAATATGGCGCTCATTTATACTTTTCAGTGCAGCGATGCCCATTGAGTAAGGAATTCGGCCATCCTTCTTTCGCCTAATTGGACTCAAAGTTCGATACAAACATGCCATTAGGATATCAAAATCAGCTATCAATTTTTATTTACGGAAGTGCAATGGAACTCTGGCTATCTTATGTAATGCTGGGTCAATCCAGATGCATCGAAATTTATATAATAGTGTGAAGCCGCGACCTACGTAATACAATGCCCCACAACTAGTCATACGGAGAAGATGATTGACTGCCGTAAGCAGAATCTCTCTCTTCCTTGATTTTAAAATCATTAGTAGTAGACTTTAAATTCATTAATAATTACTTAAATTAATTACTTTTATTTTATAAATTAGCTTACTCTTCCCAATGTCAAGACACTTTTCTTGCATAAAATTCAAGATGATTTATTTTTTTCCCAGTGTCAATAAAAGAAACGGCATGGCAGAAAATCTTAAGGTCCTCTATAGCTTATTGACCATTTAATAACATTCAAATTTTCTAAGATTGGAATCACAATGTATATTTATTAGATATATACATTGAGGTAATATTATTTGTTTTCTTCATGTTTTAATGGAGATTTTTATTTTATTTTATTAAATATTATTTTATCTGTTTGCTAAAAATGTTTTTTAAAGCTTAAAATTAAAGTAATCATTAAAACTTTTTAAAGTTTTAGATTATTTTTTTTTTTGTAGTGGCAGGTAATACATGTATTTTATATAAGGTAAAATAATTGTTTACTTCTCAAATTACTTAAGAGGTTCCAAATGTAATATTAATGTATTTAATATAAAATTTAAATTGTACACCAAATGATTCTGTTGATCAAGAAAAATTACTTTAACAAATTTGTTTCTTCACATAAAAACTATTTTCATTTTATATATTAGCAACTCATAACAATTTAATAAACCAGACTTTATTATATCTGAATTTACCAGAAAAAGTAAAAGAAAACGCAAATGAAAAAAAAAATCACGCTATTAGAATTATAATATTTTATTTTCAGAGAGACAATAACTAAATGCATTTGTTTTAAAAACCTTTTTATAAATTTCACACAGACAAATGAAAGTAATTAAATTAAATAAAATTAAAATACAAAATTACTAATAAAGTTAATTGCATTATTAAAAAACAATTATGATAAAAGTCGATTAACAATTTAAACTGATATTACTTCTTATGCTTGAAGGTTAAATATTTTTTATCATCCCTCCTCTTTTTCAAGTTAGTGATTTTTAGATTTTTTTCCCTTTCTTTTTTCTGCTTTCTTTACAGCTATGTATTTTTTCTTCTGGACTGAAACTTTAGCTAAATTATCATTTTTTTCTTAACATAATTATTCAAAAATTTATTTGTGGAGCACCAAAAACTTTCCAGATAATAGAATTAATCAGATGAGCTTCATCACATGATGGAGCATGTGCATTAAGGCTTAATTTAAAACCATATTTAACTAAGCTATCAGATTCTGAGTTATACAAATCTCATATACTTGAAAATCGAGCTGTTTTAAAGTTGGCTGTCTTTTACTTTATAAACCAAAACAAAATTAGAATAGAAGAAACATTTACCATCATTTTTTTTTATTTAACCAGTTGTTTCTCATACATTTGAACAAATGAACAGAGTCTACAACAAAGAACAATTAGAATGGCCTTTAAGGGGTGGAATTTTGCATTTTTTATTTTTAAAAGAAAACATTGCGGCTAAGTGGCTGCGAAGTAAGCAACCATGTGCCTTAACCGTGTATGTGTGTTATAGGCCCAGAGGCCATTACGTCCTTGACAAGGGAAGTGCTAGCCTTCTCTCCTTTCATATAGGTCACAGGTTGAAAGCGTAGGGAGTTGTAACGCCTTGTATTACTGTCTGTCCACTACAAAATCACTTCCAGACAAACGTCTATCTTTACGGCGGGCGTTATGGAAAAAGGCGTCAATAGGGAAGATCCATTTTGAATGGGTGGAATCAGACGGAAGTCTCGGAGGTTATTGTTCATCTTGGCGAAAAAATGAAGCGATTAAAAAAAAACTGTTGCTCATTCGACCTCTCGCTTTAGCTGCAGTTGCACGTACTTGAACATTTTATTTACCTTATAGCTTTTATTTATCTTAACTTTGTTTATCTATATAAAATTTGATTACTTAATTGCTGTTTAATTAATTGATATGATTAATAATTTAAGTTGCAGAAAGTGAAATGAAGAAACAATACATTCTAATATTTTCTAATATTTTTTTATTTGACTTTTATTTAATTTTATAAACTGAAATTTAATAAAATAATTATCCTAAATTAGAACTTAACTTTTTTATATAAATAAGATTACCTCTTGAATTGATCAATATATGAAACTGGAAAATAAATCCTTTTCAAGATCATATTTTTTTAAAACAATAAATAATTGAAAGTTTTAAAGCAAATTATTCTCAGCTGTTTGTATTAGAAAAAGTAAATTGATTGCTGATTTTGAACTCTTCATTTGAAAAGTGTATTAGAAAATTTATTAGAAAAAAGTTCTTGCAGAAAACTTTGAATTTTATTATTTGCTTAAAGAAGTATATTTTACAGTTCAGTATTTTATTTTCATCGAAATTATAGAATAATTTCCTTAAATCTACAGGCATAATTCTCCTATCTCATTTATTGTAGATAAAAAGATGAGAAAAATTATTGCTTTGAGCCTTTACTCTTAATGTTAAATAATAATTACGAGAAACTGTATTTATAATTTTAAAAGCAAAAAGAATTACTTTGAAATTAAAAATACCGATTCTATTATGCTATATGAAAATATTTAGAGATTAGAATGATTTCGTTTCTTTCCTGGAATTGAATAAATGTATACAATTGTTAAGAAATAATTGTATTAAATTTTTTATTGCGAAATATTATTCAATTATATAATGGCGTGAAGAAAAAATATTATTGGTAGCACATTACATTTTTTTAAATAATATAAAGAAAAATAGACATCTATTCAGGCTTGTGTTCTCGCCTTCCTGTTATTTTAATAGCTTTCCTTCTTAGATAGGATTACAAGAATCTAAAAATTTATGCACGTTAATGTGAGTTTGAAAGATTAAATTATTTAACGATATTTCTTCTACACAGGTGTACTGATTGTGATAGTAAAGCAAAGACAGATAAATACTTTTAAATGACATAGATTGGCATTTTAATAAAAAGGTGTCGGACTTTAGGTGTGAAGAATTTTCAACACCGATAAGAGAAACTGAATGCAGGAATTTATGGATCATTTATTGCTACACAGCCCATGACGATTGATATACATTGAAAAGAAAAGCTCATTTATCATTCTATTATTTAAATTGACAATTCGTGAGAAAAAGTTTTCTTTCAAATAATTAAATTTCTTTTTTCAAGCCGAATTAAATGGTCATATGGAATACAAAAACGAACTTTTACAACGCTTTTCGTAGAATAATGTAAAACTATGTTGGGCATTTTTAGTTCAGTTCGGGGACATCTGACGAGCGCCTGAAGGAACATTTGAATTATTTTCAAATTTAGCACACTTTTACATATAAATGCAAATTAATTATGTTATAGGAAGCTTGTGAATATGGAAAATAAGTTACAAAATAAGTTTGATATTTAAAAATCTAAAAATTGATAAAATGGTAATTGTTAATTTTGAGTTTCAGAAAATAGTATATGTATCAAAAAAATAAATTTAAAATTTTTTAGAGAGGTTTTAATAATATTTAACAATAGATATTTTACTTCGTAACAGAATAAAGCAACCTTTTATAAAAACTATGAAATAATTATGATTATTATATTATTGCTTTTATGTTGAATTAGACAGATTATTTCGCGTTTGCTGCGGAGAATTTGATCTTAATTAGTTACAAAAATTTAAAACACATAAAAAGAAAATTAATTTTTTGTCATGCGGTATTCTATTTGATTTTTTCCCCTTCTTGTGCAGTCGTTAGACATACAAATTATTCAGTTTTTCTATTTTATTTGCACTGTTCTTTCTGTACATATGACAGGAATAATAGATATTTTCAAAATTTCAAATACGCAAATAAATTTCAGCCCAGTGAATTATTTTTTGAATTTGTTTTCGAAATTTAAATGCAATATATCAAATACCGCCAATTTGGCACTAAACGCCCCAACATAAGAAGCTTGAATGAATTTCTACCTCTCCGAAATGGACTCTTCCTGCATTAACCTGTTTCTATAACGCCCACCGTAAATATAGACGTTTGTCTGGAAGAAATCTTGTCGAGGACAAACAGTACGTAGGTCGCGGTAAAGCTCAAAAATTAAATTAACAGCAAAGGGATCAAATTTTTTAAAGAAAATTACTTTCATTCGTGAAACTATAAACTTAACAAGTGTAAGGTATTAGAAACTATTAAATGCTGCATAATGTGCATTCAGAAGAAACCGTTGATTGAATTATGAATGAAGACCTGGATATGACCTGAAATATTTCATTTTTAGTACTTGACATTATCCCCCCCCCCCCCCCCGAATAATTGGTTTGGACAGTTGGAGCTCATCTTTTGTTCCTTTTTTGATCGGCTCATATGCACACGGAAACACAGACCGGTATTAAAGTAAAGGTAAAAAAAGCTTCCAAATTCGAAGTTGGATTTTTTTAAAAAAACTTTGTTATGAAACCTTATGTAAAACGCACCACTGTGTTTAAATATTATGAGGATATGACATGTACACCACATATTGAGTAGCCTCTATGATTATGGGAACAGAGGCTTGTTTTGTTTTGGATTAAAACATAGTTCTTAACTATAGGAATAAAGAGTTGAATTCATTTTAAATTACGAAACATTTATTAAAGGTTGTTTTTCCTTTGCTATTTCATGTTTCAGGAGCTTGTTACTGGACAGAAGTGTGACAGATGTGTGGATAGTGCCTTTGGCCTCAGCAGGGAATCAAAGAAGGGTTGCTATGAATGTTTCTGTTTTGGAAAAACTAGAGTTTGTAATCAAGCTCCAATGTACTGGACTCAGGTGAGAACGTCTACTTTTATTTGATCAAGATGTTTAATTTATTAACTGTAAATTATTGGGCCTTGGGCAGGGACTTCTGGTTTGTTGAATTAGTTAGTTCTGGTTAGTTAGAATTTATTTATCAGCTACAATATATCTATTATACACATTTTCACATACACCTTTCTCGATTAATATTCCGTAAGCAATTCATTAGAATTAAACCAGAGTTCCAATAAGGGAAGGTGCTGTGCTCAAATAGGTAAGAAGACTCTCCCTGAGATGAAGAAATAAGACGGAGTTCTTCGTGAACTCCCACAAGATCCAGCCCAAGGTTCGGGGTTAATCCGATATCTTGATGCCCCTCCAGGGTTTGCAGAAATTATATATTGATAAATTCAAGGAAACTCTCTGGAATATCAGCCCAGAAGACAAGGCTGGCTAAATAACTGAAGTTCTCTCAAAGCTCGGAAGATCTTTCACACTTTCTATAAGTCAAAACTGTCCACTCGAAGGTACGAATTTGATTCACGAAGTTCAGATGAACCTGCCGTGGGCTCAGCCTACAGGACGAGGCTGCCTACGAAACAACGCAAAACTATCTCCGGAAAATTCCACAAGGAATTCTAAGCCTAATTCCTGATGCTCCAAACACTCACGATGAGCGAGATTTTTAATTCTCTCTCCTTGCTCAGTCGTCAGCCGACTTCTTTCTTTGGCCTTTTCCCTCTGGTCTTCTCCCTTCATCGTCATGCTCCCTTTTATTTGGGTTTCCTACAAACGACCAATCAGCACATTTCCCAATTTTTATTGGGCCATCTAATCTAAGATGCTTTCCCAATCAAACGAGAAAGGGAAGCATCTATCAGCAAACAACAGGTGATTGTGTCGCAATTGAAGGTCGCGATACGAACATGCGACTCTAGGACCAGTAGCCGAGTAACATGGCCACTGTACTAAAAAGTCGACTTCGGTATCGTAGATGTTATCTGGCTTATAAAGCTAACGCTACAATTGAAAACCGCCTTCCTAATGCGACCACTAAATGAAAAAAAGGGTCATTTGTATACTGGACAGCATTCTCACTTTGGCCGCACATTTTTATCTATTGGAAAGAATACACATGTTGTTTTCCTCTGATGCTTTTCCGAACACATGTTTCTTTCCTTTTATCAATAATTTTTTTTGTCCATACGGCACTTCATTCGATAGTTTGGTTTATTGAGACCTGGATATCTGTAGATGCCGCACGGACTTATTTTATTTTAGCTCGAAAGCTGTAATCTGACACGCGTAACCAGATGTATAAATTCATTTTGCCATCATTATGTTTCTTTTCTCGTGAGAAGCTTAGTTCGTTAGAGTTTTCTAACCGTCGCTTATCTGAGGTCGTCACAGCCTTCTAAAATAAGCAATTGATTATGTAATAAATACGCCTTAAACATTATTAACGTTAATTTTATTTTGCCAATGTATGTAAAATCACATTTAAATTTAAATTCTGATTATTTTTATATACACGCGATTTTGGAATCTATTCTTCTGCTGGTAAAAAATTTGTTATTCCATTTTGATAAAATATCTCTAAAAATATCGCGTGAAAATAAAATTAAGAGTAATAAAATACATCTGGTTTTGGATTTTAATAATTACAAGTTTCCAAATTTCTGCTGTTTTTGCGTCATCTACCATTGCTCCAATCACTGGTGTAGCAATGGTAAGGGGCGTCCCAAACTGGATGCTATATTTGCATCTCATTCGGAACTCAGCTACGGTAAATGACATCCTCTGTAAAATGCACTTTTTACACCTCTTGGCCGTGACTTCCAAAAATGGTGAAAACGTAGAAATGTTTTGTTTTAATATGGGTGTCCAATCATGGCATTGGTAGCAACCACGTCTCTCTTGTCCTCCAGCCCCTTCCCTCCTTCATTACACCACTGTTTCCTATAAAGTTGAGTTCTATCTCTATTATAGGACACATTATATTTTATAATTATTTCTAATTCATAGATATTCGTAATCGTTTGCAACCTTTAGTTGAAAATCTTTAGAAAAAACATTTGTATATACATACAAACTTTTTTTCCTTTATTATTTTTTTTTTAGATACTATTGCCTTCTCGAGACATATTCATGGAAGTGGGAACTACAGAAATTCCTACTCGTCTTGGATTTAAAATTTTTCCAGAAGAGCTGACAGCAAAGAGAATTGGAATACCTTTCGTTTTGGATGAGCCTATGTACTGGAGCGTACCGAAAGAGCATTTGGGAGATAAGGTACAAATATAAATGTTTTTAATTGCTTAAAATTTTTTTGTTATCTTCTCTTTACGAAGTTAAAACTTTTATTGGATAGGGGTTTGCCTCTTCGACCAATTGCAATTCAAAGGTCTATCCTAGAATAATCCCCGTGTTGCTACCTAATAGGATACTAAAGTGGCTAAACTGAAAACTGATATAACTGTTACATCATTTTCTTTCATTAATTCCTTCGATATCTAACTTTGACTTCAGGAAACATTTTTAACGGTATTTAAAATATGTCATTTACTACACACGATGTATAGGATGTCTAGTATGACGTATGTCCTCTTTGAAACTCCAGGTAGTTACACCAGTATATGCTTACAAGTATCGCATTAGTTAAGACACACGACATTTAAGTTTTATCTGAGAAATTCAAAATGTTGTAACTATTTCTAATAAAAAAATTTTAGTTGATTGTTGTAATAATTGTTTAGTTGATTGTTTTTAATTTTGTCAATATCCTCCCAGTCTGGTACTTAATGTATATTTTATTCATGAAAAAAACCTTTTTGTTTAACAACATCAACTGAGATGATCACAGTCATTTGATCATTACATTTTTTGTTACAGAAATGGAACATACGCAGCAGATATTTTTTATCTATTTTATTTATAGAATATTTTATAGATTTTTAGATATTGTAACGATCTCTTTAGGTGATTGTTATTCGAAGAAGTATTAAGTTTTCTTTTTCTCATTTCATGATTGCTGTTTCTCAAGAAAATGGAAAATCGAGATTGATTTGTATTAACAGTTTTTCGAATCAGAGAAAATTATTTAGTATATTTACACATAACAAAACAAATAAACTATTATAAAGTGACAAAAGTTATCGAGTTTATCGTGAGTTGTTGTGTGCGCCGCATGCTATTGCATCGTGTGGCGCATTATTTTCCTGGACGAAGCTCGTGGTTTTGACTGCTCAGCATTTCGCTGCATTAAAAATAAATTTTACGAATTTTTATTTATTTTTAAAGGTTTTCTTTTGCAGCCCTAGGAATACAGGAAATAAATTTAATTAAATATCATAATCTTACAATAGTTTTGGATCTACGAATTAATACGTCTACTGCAACTACACACAACTGATGTTTGGGCCATCGATCGAAGTGGATGGTCCGCTTCTTTGATATCGCTTAACTGTTTATCTGTAATTAAAAAAGGAGTAATCTAATTAAGATATAGGATTCTGTACAATTGGGTAGTGGGCGTGAGCTTCAGGTGAAGTATCAGCGTGGTGATTGAGCTGCTGGTGCGAAAATCGGATAAGCAAGTGACGCGATTTGAATATGTTTATAAGGCATAAAAACAAAATTATATTTTGTATTTATTTAAAAAATATTTAAGGTTTGCGTATTTCTTTGACAAAAAGCTCTATTTTGCTATCTAATATTTTTTTTAAAAAATTAAGTTTCTCATTTTTCTTTGACAAAAAGTTTTCTAGTTGCAATTCAGTATTAAAAATTATTAGGAGAAATGTGAAACTGCAATTTTTTAAAAAGTCCTTTTGTTTCAATCTAATATTTTTAATTTTTTTTCTTTCAAATAATTTTAGTTTGGGTTTAATGTCCGCTCTTCTCTTTATATGTTCTCCTTAAATATGACCGCTTTTGTGTGTAGTATTTTATTTGACTAATTATCTTTAATTGTTTTTTGCTAGGTTTTATCCTACAACGGTTATCTCAATTTCAACGTAGAGAGTCGAGGTTCCTCGAAGTTTCCCGACAAACTTCTGGAAAAGTATCCTCTTGTTATAATTCAGGGAAATCACAGAATAGTCTTGTATCATGCAGGCAGCTCTCCAAAATCTGAAAGCAATCACAGGATTAATATCCACGAGGTAAAATATCCTTCTTTTTTTTATTCCACATATGCCCAATAATTGCGCTGCCTTAAAACCACTGTTTTGAAAGTATTTAATTGATTCTATTATTTTTACTTCAAAATACTTCTTATTTTTTAAAAAAAATTATGAGTGCCTATTTCCAATTTTTATTCTGTGAATACTCCCGGGAAATCAACTGCCTCGTCACATGTCATATTTCATCATTTCGTGCTTCTCCTCCCAATCGCGCGGAGTTTTAACAATTTTAAGAGATACTCGACTAGAAAAAAAAAACGTACAGGTGGCTAAATATGGTGAGGAGGAAGATGACTCTGGCATAGTGATCTGAAACTTGTTCCCAATCATTGTTGTATCTCGGAGAAATTCGCACTTGACTTTTTCGGTACCAAAATATTCTCTCTCGGGCATTTACCGTCAGCAGTGGTTACGCCCCGGGGAATCATGGCGGCCTGGCATCATTGCTGCCCTCTCCGTGGCTCCGGATGGATGATTCACTGATTCGAAAAACATTGCTTCTGTCAGGGCAAAAGGTATAATTTTACAAAAATGGCAGACAAACACAAGCTAGATAGAACCTTTTGAAGAAACAACAGAGTGGTGGGCAGAAGTTATCCATGCATAAACTATCAAGAGTATTTTCCTTTGCTTTTATCAACCAGTTCAATGAACTAAATTACATGTTTCCAGAAAACGGTGG
>JAOUZG010021225.1:1452550-1467437 GCA_026289955.1 Argiope argentata
TAAAAAAATACATTAGCTCATTTCAAGTATCCGTTTGTAGAATATATGTACATGCAAGCATATATACATATTAAAAGAACTAAGCATTATTAATATTCATTAAAATTTGAATTAAAAAAAACTTTTTTTCATTTTGTTAAATAAAATTAAACTTTAAGACATATGAAGATTAAATCCTCCTAAAATTAAAGGTTATCATTCACTTTAATAGATAAAATTTGTATTATGTGCATCAAAATTATAATTTTTATAAAGGTCATCAGTGCAGGAAAATTATGAATATGTTCCTTTATAGTAAATTTTTAAAGCAAATTTCGTTCATTCTATTTATTACTTTTATCAATTGTTTGAAACGCGGTAACGGTCATTAGCATTTTTTCCACGGCAGCTTTTTAACGTTATCAGATATATGAAGTATCATTCTCACTTTGACATTGATTAATTACCATATGGCGCACATTATATAATCGCCAAATTTTACATACAAAGATAAAAGTTATAATGTGGCGCCCTTTTTAAAGCTTGAGTGCAAATGACACCCTCTAATGAGAATCGGCGCAAGTGACAGTGAACGCGCGCGTAATTGTGAAACATTCCGTCGTTATTGCGCAACCGATTGTGCTCTCGCTTCCTGCAATGACAGTGTCGAATTCAGGTTTGTTGCAGCACACGCTTCGAAACTACCTTCTCAAAGAATGGGTCGATCTAATTTAGCGTATCAACAATTTTTTAATCAACATTTTAATGATTTATTTTATTCTGAATTCTTTTATTTTTATGAGTTTGTAAACCTTTGCTACTTTTTGTTTTATATATGTGTATTATAAAAAACGACTTATGTGATAACATTCGTGAAGAATTAAATATAATTATTATTCTTTAATTTCGCAATTCACACAAATAAAAGCATTTAATTATTATGAAAAAATTAAAGGGAAAATTCTTCAAAGGATATAATTTTGCCACTTCATTACTATTCTTACGGATTAATTCAAACATAGATTGATGATCTAATGCTTTATCATTCGTAGAATTTTCATTTTTTACAAACCTGTTTGCGGTGCAAAAGCGTTTTTAAATCCGCGCATTCTTGTGTGCAGTGGGCGTGGACAGCTGATTGCGAAACATCTCGAGCTGTCTAAATATAAAGTTTCTTGAAATAAATAGTTTTCACTTATTTATTCCTCGTTTCTGCTTTTTCGAGTTTCCTCAAGTTCATCCGGTTGGCATTTCTTGTAACGCATTCTTAAGGGATTCTAGCCTGTTTTTGTGGTTTCTACCTCTCTCAAGAGTTTCTGCATTACATTCTGTATCATCCCTACTTGCTTTTAACATATCAAATATACAGTGTTTCAATTTTTCAAAATAAAAATAAAAAAAAACTGAACCACCACACTGACTCGCATTCAATTTGATAGGCAATAATCAACGAGATTGGTGGCATCGTGGATAGCGCCAACCTAACATTGAAAGAAGCAGATGAATTATTAACTCTGGCCAAAGCTGCGATTATTGACGGAGCTGTTAAATTTGAGGTAAGATTTTTAGATCCATTTGCTGATACTTTTAACATTGTAGTGATTGTTGGTTGAATTTTTAAATATTTTCAACCACATATGTATCTAAATTTAATATCAAACTGTGCTCGGTGATGTGACTGCTTTATTTCAATTTCTCCAAGAGCATGAGGGTCATTCAAAAGCAATGATAGATGCTCGTAAGTAAACTTTCGTCACACACAATTGAAAACAAACGCTGCGTTATTTATCACCGTAATGGCGATTGAATTGCTGCTGCCATTTACAGGATAAGAAACCATCCAAGAGCCGAGGAGCAAAACCACTTTGTCGCAGCATCGTGGGGCATGGAAGTGACGCGAATCATTCGCTCCCGGCTGTTTGGAAGATGCGAAAATTCTTCGGAATGAAAGGCAGGCAAAACATCTTGAGTGACACATAGTCGCATGAGAGTGTGCTCATAAGCCGCACAATGTTTTATGACAATCAGCGGTCGACGACGTTGATGAAGCATACAGTGCGTGATAAATACTTTCTATAAAAGATATTTCGCTTCAAAATTATTATTTTTCCACATTTAGTGCTATTTTCTGCTTTGACATTTTTTTAAATGGTGAATGAGTAGAAATGCTATTCAGAATTCTACGATTATATATGCTATAAAAAATTGGCAAGTGCTTTATTTTGGGTCGTTTGTATTACTTACTTACCTTTGGATGAGAGACGATTACAAGTCCCCTTTCCATTGTCTTCAGCCATTAATCTTTTGGTTCATATTTATCAAAGATGTGTCCAATTTAGTGATTATATAAAATCTTAATTTTCGTAACATTATATAAACATTAATAGATGGCAACTATTTAATACTTTATAAATCAAAATTTCAGAATTTTCAACTTTTGTATCAATTATTATTCAAAGATGATAGTGACATCCTTATTAATTGATGAGAATCGATTTGATCTCTAAACAAAATTGTAAACATTTTTTTAGAATTCGCTGTTTCAAATGAGTTAGTTGGAATAAAATAGGAAAAGTTAATTTTTTGTAGCAGTCGATTACGCATTTAATTGATATGAATTCATTAATTAATCCCATATTTAATATAATTTAAGAAATCAATATTAATCAAATAATAAGAGCCTTGTATTATATTTAATTTCATGAAGTATTTTAATACAAGATTAAGTATTAGCTGAATCTTTTAAATACACTTTTAATTTTTGATTCATTTTTTATACAAGTGGGATTAAAAATGTTTTGTTCCCTTCTAAAATTTTCTCATTCATTTATTTTTTACATCAATATTTGATATTTACAAAAATGGGGCATCCATTCAAATTAATTGGTATTTTTTTAACAATATTGAAAAGGCCAAACTTTAATTGTTAATTTCATAAAATTTGGTTTGAATTTTGGAATGAAAATTGGCATTGTCATTTATTCCTATTTCAGTTTTTGTCAAATCAAAAATAATTTATTTTACAATTTCAGATGTTGAGCGAATGTAGAGATAAATAGTGAAACTTAAAAAGTCCGTGTTAAAGTATTTTTTTTCAATAAATGCAATGTATTGTTGTAATGCAGAAGATATTCGAAGCTGTGTGTGTGCAAAGTTGCTTGATTTTTTAGCTAATGTGCTTAAAATGTCTAATTTTTACAATAACTTCTCACTGAGCACCTTTTTTTATTTCCTTGCAGTTCTTACCAAGACTTTTAAGAGACCTTGAAAATGCAACTGAGAAACTGGACGAACACCGAGCTATTTTAGCTCGATTGAATCCTTTATATAAGGAACAATACGTCGTTCCTGCTCAAAAACATGCTGATGAACTGGAGAGACAAAGCAATCATTTAGCAAAGTGAGTATCTGAATTCAAAATTGAAGCAAGTTAAGAAAGCAATCTTTTTTATACAACTTTAAAAAAAAAACCCGTGTTCTAACTGTTTACTTAAAAGTATAAATTCTTTCTATTTTTAGTTATTTTATTTTTTATATTTCTAATTTATTACTCTGCATTGCAGATAAATTCTTCTGAGCATAAAGTAAAAACTAATAACTTATTCTGTTTAGAAAATATGGAGATAGTTTCTTTGAAATGTATATGAAAAATGGAATATAGAAATACGCAAATTTTCACGATGTAATTTAAAAAATAATAACAATATGTAAAATAAATAGTAATTATTATAAAAGAGAGATATGTGATTGCCATTTCGTATAATGAGTATTCATGAAATTAAAATATTTTTGTGTATGAAATATCTATAAAGGTAAGATATCCTTAACTTAACTTTTAAAGAATTAGAACGTAACTTTATAGAATTGCCGAGTAAAACACCTTATGAACACTTCGATTAAAGACGGCTCTCACAATAGAACCTTTCAAAATCGTAGTTATTCATCGAGGCAAAGTTTCAGGACAGTATCGCAACGTCCTTCTCTTCCAATTGGATACTCTGTCTCCGTGAAAGAAGATATCCAATTGGATACTCTGTCACCGTGAAAGAAGACCCTGAATATTTGAAACGTTTGCTCAATTCTCTTCGATGTACTGCTGGCATTTTTGTTGAGATTTTAAAAATAGGAATCATTGCATTGGATAAGGATAAATTAAAGTGCTCTTTGTGAAAGAGGAGAAATAAAGAGAAATTATTTATTTTCCAAACACTAAATAAAACTAACAAAGGACCACTTATAAAAACATATTATATTGAGAAAAAAATTATGTACAAAATCTACCTTAAATTAAGAGAGAAAACCCAATTGAATCATCCAGAGCATTAACACGTCCTAGAACATAAAACTTTAATTTTAATTAAAAAATAAATTGTTATTCACGAGACATGTTTATTTTGTAACTCTCACTTCTGTTTTTATTTAGTTTATTCCGAGCAACGAAAGAGCTTTCCGACGTTCCTCTTCAGGCCGCTTTAGCCTATCAGAATATTGTGGACGCCATCCTCGCAGCAGAGAGAGCAGCCGGAGACGCTGAGAATGCAGCTGAGAATGCCTATCAGCAGGTGACTCGCATTTCTGTCTTCCCAGGCTTCGGGACTATTTGTCGTTTGGCTGAAATACGCGGGGGAAAGAGCGGTGGTTTTTGACTTATAGGACGATGCGGGTCATTAAAATGTTTGAATGAAGAAACAAAAACAAAAATCGTTGTTTAAAATAGATTATTGCGATAAAAAAAATCTGATACCCGAAATAGCAGTTATGATTGATTTCTAAAAATTAATTAACAGTCAATAAATAAATATTAATTTGAGCAAATTAAGCAATAATTATTAATAATTGTAATAAATGGTTTAATACACTAGTCGGGAAGATAAACGTCCAGTGGTTAATAAAAGTTCCAATTAAGCATAAGTACATTTATGAAAGTGCGTTTTAAAGCAAGGCATTAGTTTATTGCATAAAATGTTTCAAGTTATTTGGTAAATGAGGTATGATGTAATTATCCGCCGCCATCTATAACGTTAAAAATAATTCCTTACTTAGTGCGTCCTAATGCGAATTCCAACTTCTGTTGGGTCATCTAGCAGCTGTGATTAATTAGTTTTTGTTTGTTTAAATGCGTTTCTGTATGAGAATGAGCCTAACCATGGATAAATAGAGAAAGTTATTAAACTGAGGTCTGCTGTTATCATTTTGTATTTCAGTTACTTTTCAGCATTTAAAAAAAATATTCGTCATTCATTTTTTATTGATAAGGGATTGCTATTTATTTCAATCGACACTTAGTCCTTAGTTTTGACTTGAATGTTTATAAGCATTATGAATACAGATAATCCCATCACAAAGCAACGAAACTTCTATATATTCACATTTAAGATATCCTGCAAAGAGTAATTTTTTCTCTCTTAAGCACTGTGCCCTTGTTCATGGGATTCCTTTTAAATAAAACTTTTATTGGTCATTTAGGACGTACGCCACTGACACCTGCCTGCAGTGCATTTCATTCATGGAAATGGTGGATATCTGTTAGCATCTTGCATTTCTTTGAATCAGAATGCGATATATTTTTTGCAGGCTTACCCTGGGGCTGGAGAGGCTTTGACCGAACGAGCAGAAAAGGCCAGAGCGAGGAGTCTTGAGCTGCTTGCCGAAGCGCAAAAATTAAACGACGAGAAAGTTCCTGGTAAGAAATAGCTTTTATGTACTTTTATAGAGCTGTAGTTATTTTTTTTCTAGTTGTCTTTTTAAAAACTGAATTTTTGAATTTATCTTTCATTCATTTGCAAGACACATTACTATTTTGAAATTTTGTACACTCTGCCATACCGGGACCTTCGGGAACGAAGAAAGGGATGAAAATTATATGGGCCTGGATCAAAAACCATTTCCACCATTACTAGTCGCCATTTTAATGATCGGTTTTAACTAATCGATGGACTGTGTTCATATTGGTCAGTTGACGTCCATTGTCCCTATTGTTCTTTCATTTGAGATTGTGAAGATTTTTAAAAATCTTTTTTGCATTGAAATTCTATGAAACCATCTTCGGATTGCTGAAATGAAGTACCGTAATAAACTTCATTATCATGTGAATAATTTAGACTAATTACAATCTATAACAAAAAAATCGACGCTCCAAGGAGCAATCATCCGATTGCTTTGAAATTTCGTATGCATGAGTGTTTTGACCAGATATGCAAATCATTAGTTTGATATCCAACTGCGCACCCACTCTCTTTCTATATATAAGGAGCAGTTCTTTAATGGTTGTTAAAATTTTCGGTTTGATCGTGATTCAGATTACCTTTCAGCAACTTAAAAAATGCCTCGCCGCAGAGTTCGTGCTCATTACGAGCAACTGTCAGAGTTTGACAGAGGCAAGAGATAAACATTTCCCTCCCCCTTGTTGCGGTCAAGAGTTCATTTGCAGAGTGGGGAGAGCACTCGCCTCACCCTGTTCATGTAGTCATATTACTGCTGAAGAATAAGGGGATGTATGCAAGTTTTAATTACACTTTATAATTTCACCTAAAGATTTTCCAGAAGTTCAAGTTTTTTTTTTTTAATCTTTGTGTTTGATTACAACTTAATAATATACGGAAAGATCCATTTGATGTTGAAGCATAACATTGAAATAGTATACTTGCATATCCATTAAATTTATTGCTGCTTCGGGAAATTCAATCATTTGAGATTTATCTCTCGCTTATTTTTAGAGTTATTAAAAGAAAGATCTCATTGTAAGTACTTAAAAATTATTATAAATTTTGAAAAATAAGTCTTATAAATCCTATAAATTTACAAAATGTTAAATTATTTTCATAGCAACTACTTGCATTTATTTTTGAAATATAAAGAGAATAGTGTTTAAAACCTATTAAGATATAAGTAGGTCCATATCTAAGAAATAAGTTCATTATTAATGCAAATTTTAAAGATTTACTAAAGTTTAATGATTTAAAATGACAGAATAGTTACCCAGGGTAAATAATATTTTGCAGATAAGATATTTTTCTTGTTGATATATATACCATTCAAAATGGTGCAGTTATACTGCCAAAACTATCTAAATCAAAACTTCTCCTTTCCCTTCCAAACGACTCTGTATACCCACAATAGCTGTTAAATAACAAAATATGAATATTACAGAAAAAATGAACGATTTCATGAATGCAGCAGTCAAACTCTGAAATTCTAACCAAAGAGAACGTTGGTAGCATTTTTTTAAAATTATGGTCTTTGATTTAAGCATTGTTCAAAAGATATATTATCAGTCAATTTTCAAACGATCAGCAAATTTTTTTAAGAAAGGAATATTTAGAATCTTATTTTATAATTAAAACTGTTTCAAGAATTGGTATGGGGGAGATTGAGCTTCGAAAAATAATTAATTTAAGAAGTTTTCTGAAACAATAAACATTTTAATTCATTACTTTTTTAATCTATTATTTTTACATACTTTTCGATGTTTTTCTTTAAGTTAAATAATTTTTGAAACAATGCTAGAAATTCTAATTTTGGCATTTATTTATTACTTTTTATCACGTCAAAATATATGCTGTTTATGGGATGAGGTTTTTGGCATCAACAAAAATCCGTAGGCGAAAAAGAAAATTTTTATTATCTGCATGAGCATTTCAGAAAATCAGCTTTAAATAACGCGTTACTATTGAATTTACAAAAGCTGTGATTAAAAAAAATAATAAGTTAATGACTACAGCAAATAAAACCTAGAAAAATGTCATTTTGGGGACATGATCATATGAAATGAAATAAATAGGAAATGTGATATTTATTTAAACAATAAATGAGATAAAAAGTTTTTTGGATCGTATGCAATACTAAAGTGACTCATTCAATGAAACCATTAAAATGAATAAAAATATAATCTAAATTACACGAGTACGTGGTGCTTGGCCGTTCAAGAAATTATGTTCTGACACGATACATTGAAATATGCATAGCAGATTTTATTTTAATCTTTTTTTATATTTTGTGTTATACTCGCAGGATTTCAGAAATGAAAAAAAAAAAGTATACGCTTGGAGTTGAACTTTGTATAATTTCAAGAAACAGTGCATGCATTTCATAGTATATGTACAAGAAATTCCTTTTTTAAATTTTTTTTCTTCAAACGGCTGATCAAGTCCTTAATCTTCTGAAGAAACTACGAAATCGTAAACCTATGTTTAAATCCAAATGATAAAGGAATCGAATGAATTTTATTTGTAAAACTATCACTAATTATACCCATACTATGTGTGGGAATAAGATATTCCAAACATAAAATCTATCTAACAACTAAAACAGCTAAGTGAATTCGGGTTATTTCGCTATAATTAATTATATTTTATGAGAAATTCATTTTTACGGCTGAACAGGACTTTTGCTTAGTTTCAAAGTTTATCACTTAATACTAAAAAATAATGAGAGATCGAAAATGAGAGAAGAAATAAGAGATCGAGATATATATCCCAACATTTGAACAAGCGAGTTTAGCGGCTGGCGGGCTGAAAGCGCACGGTAAATTAAGCATCTACTCTCAAACACTTTCAGAAGATACTAATCTACAGTGACAGTGGAAACGGAAGCAACCACCCTCACCGTCTTACGACCCCGCTAAGAAAGAAGGAAGAAAATAAACAGGTGGCGATTCGGCCGCTCGGCCGTTTCGTGGATGTCTGAATATAGAGCCGTCTCGGCCGCATATGGGAGTTAGGGAGTTAAGCTATTTGCCACTCACACCTGCACACTGCCGAGTCAGATTATAGTGGTGCACGGCTCGATCAGGTTGGAATGATGCCGACTGGTGACGTATAGTCTATGGGCGACGAATCCTGCTTCCAACTGTGTCCTAATGATCATCGAAGACGTGTTTGAAGATACCCAGGGAAGAGGGGGATTTCACGCCACACCGGCCCTCAACAAGGTTTTATGTTCTGGAATGCCACTTCCTTTGATAGCCGGCCCCCTTTGGTCAGTAGTAGAGGTACAGTTACTGCACAACGGTACATCGATGACATCCTAAGACCTGTTTTGCTGCCGCTCCTTTTGCAGTACCCTCGGCTGGTTTTTCAGCAGTACAATGCCGCACCTCATACGGAAGGTGTTGCTAAGAACTGCCTGCAAGCTTGTCAAAAACTTCCTTGACCTGCCAGATCGTCAGATGTCTCTTCCATCGAGCATGTCTGGGATATGATGGAAAGTTGATAGCATCTACCATGCAATGTTGATGACCTCGTTCGACAATTGGAGCGAATTTAACAGGAAATACCACAGCTGACCACCCGGAAGCTTTATCAGTTTATCCTACGCCGTGTGGAAGCTTGTATCTAGGATAGAGGCGGGGTCAACACCTTATTGAACTTGTTACTGTAACTCTGAAATAAATTAATCAATTGTTCTGAGATTTTAATCATTTACTATTCTGTACATTGTATTCCTATCCACCAATTTTCGTCGCAATTGGACATCCCCTTCTTGCTGCGTCATTTTTTTTTTTGTTATAGAGAGATTTTTTTATAATATCTATTGTGTTTTTTTTCGAGTTATAAATTTTAATGTGAAGTATACAGTAAGCCTAAAATCATGTCTTGTCTCTTAGCATTAGACATTTTTTATTCATTGCCGAGTATAAGCACGAGTAATTTAACAATTTATATAATTCAATTTGTGTATGCTAACAGCAGAATTATTTTGTTTGTTAATATTATATTGTTTGACTTGACGAAAACCATTTTGGGGTTAAATTTTATTAAAACTTTTTTTCTTTGCAGGAAATATTTTACTTTTTAATATAATTTTAAACTAGTCGATAGCTTTTAACTTTCAGAAAAAATAACATTATTATTTCAATTAAATAAAACTATTAAATATTTAGAAATTAGAGTTTTATTTTATAAAAATATCGCTTTGGAAATGTAAACAAGGAATGATTATCTATTGATTATTTTTGCTCAATGGAATAAATAATTTGATATATTTTTTTTTTCTTTAAAAATAACAATGTCGTCAGTCTGCCGTGTGTACCAGGTTGAAAATCAAATTATCCTCTCACTTTAGAAAAAAACAAGAATATTTAAATTCCCCAATGATTTCTATCATTTTACTGATGGACAAGAATTGATTCCTTTGTGTATTTAGCTTTCTGGAAATCCAGGTTTTCAAGTTAAAATCTTATTTGCAATGCAGCTATTTTATTAAGTTATTATCAATGGAAAAAGAATTAATTTTTGAAATGACAAGCTCTGTTGCTAAAGAATATTTACTTGTATTGATAAAGGAAAGTTGACATACCCAGATGAAGACATCGTTAAAAAATTTGTAGCAAGTTTCAAAAATTTTTAATTCATTTTAACAGACAATGAAAGTCTTCTCCACTCAGAAAATATGTTCAACATAAAAAAAATAATATTAAATAAAATTCCAGATTTAAATGTTGCAGGCATATACTGTACATGTCAACGAACAAAATAAGAGCACAGTCAAATTTAAGTAAAAACAATAAGAGAGAACTTGGTATCATCAGTGCATCTCAATTGTATTCATGGAAACAAAGTATTGATATTAATAATAGAATTTAAATTGTTGAAGAAATAAAAGAAAATTGAGTGGCAAAGTCGGACCTCACCTCGTCGTGGTGCTTTTCTTGGGAACTCTGATTTTGAAAAACTCAGATGACTGACGTGGCTCTGGCAATTTCACTTAAAGTTCAATTATTTTTTAAAAAAAAATATTTACTTTCTAATAGTTTATAAAAATTACCCATTAAAATATTTTAAAGAAAGAAAGAAATACTATGTTAAACAGTTTTATGATTATTCTCTGAAATTAATTTTTATGCCAAATACTTACGCCAGAGCTTAAAATCGATTAATTTATATATAATGTGTTTATTGTTCATGTATAGTTAAATTTAATAGCGCTATGTAAAATTATCAACCGCTAAAAAAATTTAACGATGCTATTAATTACTCTTAAATTTAAAGCTGTTTTACACAATTTATTTAAGGAAGAGAGGGAAAGAAACTGAACGAAAAGGATGGAGGCAATACGCGTCAGCAAAAAGCAACCATCTCATAGTCGTTTCCTCTTTTCCGCTATTCCAGGCCCATAGAAGAGATGGCATTCTTCTCGGAGGCCCCGGCCATACTCGATATCGATACATAATTGTGGTGCTTTCGTTACTTCAATTTTAATTATTTCATTTCATTATTCCTTAATAGCATTTGCAATTAAATATATACTACAATGCATATCCTATTAAAGATAGGTAATAATTATATTCAAAAATGTTTTTTAAAACTTTTTTTTAAAAATAGATTTTTAAAAACCATCCGCTTTTGTTAGGTCTCTTTCTTTGTTTATGCATCATTTTTGTTTTATTCTCAGAACTAGAAGAAACGATGCGACAGCGAAAGAACGCCCTGGACGATCTCTCTGAAGATCTGGCGTTTGGAAAGAGAAATAATGACATCATTAACAGAGAGCTGGATGCTTTACCAAAAGGTATAATTCTCAATCTATTTAATTTTTTGATCATCTCGCAGAGAAAAAACTTATTTAATTATTCCTTTTTAAAGTTTATTTTTTCACTAAAGAATGCGTTAAGGATGCTTATTTTTTTTTAAATAACATTTTACAAATTTGTAACGTTACTTCCCTACAAAATAAGTCTCCTAACAAGGAGACTAGTTTTCCAGCATGCTAAGAGCTGCTGGAGGACTCCTGGCTTCAGCAATAAACTTGGTGGCAAAATAAAGCAATCAAAATATTTCAGAATCATGATGATAGCTTCATTAGGACACGATTTCGAGTAATTATTCTGAAAGTTTCTCTGCCTTGTAAAAAGCCGAGAGACATAGTTCAAAGGAATTAGTGCTGAATCAATAAGAGAAGCAGATAAGTCGAGAGAGGTGATGTCAAGCGAAGGCTTTCTCCTTTCGAGAGAGATTTCACTCTGCTGAGTTGTTTACGAGTGCCTTGTGCCGTTATCGTTGTTTAATGCTACTGCTTTCTGTGTGCTGTCTGAGCTTTATCTGTGTATCGTGCCTTCCTGTGGAGTAAAGTGATCCGTCTAACTTCGAATTCTGTCTCAACTTTAGATTCGTCTGGTATAAAGTTTAACTGTGGTACTATGCTGCAATATCAGCTTTAACAATCCATTGGGCACTCTTCCCCATCCATAGATGATGTATTTGAACTCGGGAATCAATGGTTCCCGATTTTATGCGCAATTACTATTATTAAAATTTCTGCTGGCCCCCTCTATATGGAGGTTGCTATCATTTTAGGGTCATTTAAAGATCTTCTCTCTTACAGAACTCTGTAAGAAATGTCAGACTTTTGACTATTCAGTCGCCTAAGTTAGTCTATTCCTAAGGCTGTTCTGAGGATGAATTCTTGAAATTATATGAATATTAGGGTAATGTTCACTTTTGCCTAGTGTAATTTTTCTACTTCTGATTTCTTTCATTGCATGTATTTAGCTATTACACTATTTATAAACACTGAAGCGTTTGTTTATATTGTTAAATACTACACACAAGCAGTGAACAGGGTCATGATGCCCTACGATTGGTTGTTTTTTATAATTTCAAACACCTTGCAAAATCATGTTACAGGCTTATTTTCGGATTCAAGTGGAGGCGAAAAATAGGACTTAAATGCTGGTGCAACCAAAGATTATCTTCAGCCGTTTACTACTTAACTATAAACAAACAGCGATATGAAAATAAAGTCTGTTTGCAACGTTATGAAATTAGATTAGCCATTACAAAAACGGAACGTTATTGTCGGTATGGCGTCACGGAATGAAAAAGTCAGCAAATTTCATTTTAATTCTGAAATTCCAGGTGTGAAAAATATTCTCGAAGATGCAGCGGGGACCGTAAGAAGAGCCGAAGCGCAAGCCAAAGACGCTAACGCGAGAGCTGATGTACTTCTGCAGAGGTTGGACGATGATCTCATTCCGAAATTCGAATCGATTCGAGCCGGGACTGTTGGAGGATTGGAAAATTTGACTAGGATAAGTAAGTGGGAACGATTTAATGACATTAAATTAAATTAAAGTGATGTTTAAGTAACTTTTTAATGTATTTTAAACATATCTCGCTCTTTTTTATTTCAAGAATTATGCATATTGTTAAACTGTATAATCCCTTATAAATTTCTAGAATGCAAATCAAACACTTTCCATGGGAAAAAATGGATTTTGATTTAAAATGAAATATTACTTCTTTTTTGTGTGCTCAATATTCTTTTAATTTTGAAAGAAAACGAGTTATAAAAAAATAATTCGGTAATGGTATATAGATGTTCTCGAATTCGACCGACGAATTCAGAGGCATTTCAGTAGGCATTAGGTGGATAAAAAATCCCTGTACAACATAGGGTCGCAAATGACGTATAGTAGGTAAAAATCGCAAATATATAAATTGTCCCGAAATTATTGAAACTGTAAAAAATTAATAAAAAAAATAATAAATGATGTTTCAAGTATAAATTTAAATGAAAACATAATCATAAAAGGTTTTTTTTTCATATAGACACATTCCAATTTGGGTGACGTAAATTATTGAAAATGAAAAAGTAGTTTGGGGCTTTTATCTACAAAAATATTAAAACCTGAAGGAAAACAAAAGCACGAAAATGCAACGAATTTTGCTGTCTGTAATCTGTTATAACCATTTAGTGAAAAAACTTTAGTGTTTTTGTGATATTCATGAAACATGTATTATTTTGTCTTTTCGATACAATCTATTTGTTTTTTATGATAACCTCTAATAGAGGTTGATCCCATGATATGATGACATTATTAAAAATATGAATATCCAGTTCATCTACTTGCTAAATTTCACGATAATTTAACTACACTTTTCATATACGTCTCGTAAATTGTCCAGATATTGAACAGAAATCTTGTTCAACTTTGGGAAGGAAATCACTCAATCAGATGGTTAATAGAACCATTAAAGCGGTTGAACTTCGGGCAAATTTTTTTTAATTCAGAAAAATTTATACGATTATTAAATTGATGTAATAAAACAAATTATTGTTTAAATTTCGAAATGGCGTAGAATTTACTTTTTTACGATTATGTTTTCTGAAATTATCACCGAAAAACGCCAAAATTCAGCTTACATTTTAATTAATGTTTAAAAAATAGTGTACCGAGGTGTACATTCACACTCTCCTAGACATATGTGTTACAAATTTGTAGCTACAGATCAAATGGACGGACTTCTAAGAGCTCCACCACAAACACATTCCACTTTCTTATTAGATAAATGAGAAAAGGTACTTTAAATATATTTCTTCGTATGTATTCTTTACCATCTGGTTCAGAAGAATTTTCACACCTACTAAAATATCTATAATTTAACTAAAATTCGATTAATGTTAATCGCATCAAATCGACGGCCTTCTTCATAGTTTGCCATCAGTGCCATTCCATCATCCTGACTTATTTAGTTAAGAGCCCATCTAGCGTATACCTTCCCCTAGAAATTTTAAAACTGGCGCTGAAACACCTCGGATACTCCAAAAATATCAATTATAAATATTGTAAATGTGTTTCAGTTTACATATGTTTGATGCATTCAGTCCTTCTAATTCAATATCACAGTTCAGCAAGCAAGAGATGACACGCGGGAGGCATCCAGGCTGGCCGATAGCGCTGACGCCAAGGCAAGACGGGTGCGGAAGTTGCATGACATGACAAAGTTGAATTTGAAAGAACTAAAGGACAAGATTCTCTTGGCACGACAGAAAGCTTCCAGCGTATGTGCATAACAAATTCATCCTATTTTTTTTGTCCTTTTATTATTATGCGATTTTATTGAACTTTATTTGGCTTATGTTTGTTGAGATGAAATTTTGTCAATGATTCTTTCATTCACTTCCTGGC
>JAOUZG010021225.1:1467837-1479787 GCA_026289955.1 Argiope argentata
ATATAATATAACAACTTGCTCTATCATGTGGCATGTTGTTAATCATTTGCTCTCTGAAAAATAATTATCTGCAAAATTATTCACATAATACAAAGATTTGTTTATTGCTATGTAAAATAAATATACAGGATTCTTTTAAGTCGAATTTCTTTGAAAAATGAATCTACATCCCTGAACCATAATGTAGGCGTTTTTAGTAATTAAATTTGAAAAATAAATAAATAAAAAGTCAGAATGATGCACAATCTTGAATGGTGAGTCAGAGGCACCATCGGAGTGCAAAGGGTTAAACTATATGAAATTATTGGTTACATATATTTGCAATAAAAACAAACATAACATATTTGTTTAACTTTTTTTTGTAATTTTTATTTAATAAAAATAAGTTTGCCAACTTGTACATAATGCACTTGATTTAATAAGCCCTTCTGTTGAACAATAATCATAATTTTTATCTGCTCTGCAGTTTTTCTGTATACAACATTTGGGAAAGTTAAAGCTTTGGTTGTGAGGCCATTACAAATTTGGCCATTCATGCTAGGTTTATGTTTAATAAAGTTTCATCCAAGACATCGTCGTCCTCTTGGTTCTGTTGAGGAGACTCTGTCCTTCGCTTATTTAATACAATCCATGATATTTTCCTTACAACATGATGCAGTGTTGTTTTGTATCTGCTTTGTGCATCTCTTCGTTTTGTTCTTCAAGTAAATTGTTGGCTGTGGGATATCAAACATGACCGATGACAGTAACTCGTCACCACAAACGTGCTCTTATTAAATGGCCAGATTCCAGTAGCGAAGAAACTAAACACAAAACTTTTTTTTCGACATCTGCGCCTATGTCTTTGCAGAAGAAATGTCATACCTGGTCTTAGTCTTTCAAATGCTGCTCCTCATCTATGAAGCAATGAATAGATTGAAAATCTTTTGAAAAACCCTGGAAAATTATAGATGGAAAATCTTTTGAAGCATAGAACAATTAAGGTTGCAATTTTTTTGGAATGTAGAAAATTAAGAATCAGTTATAGATTGTCGAGATGACACTGACGATTGTCTAGAAGTTGGACATGCTTCTCTTTAGTATTTTATCCACCAAATTTATTTTCTGAGCCTGCATTTATTTTAGGTGCATCTAAAAGAAAGTCATATTAAAAAAATTTCTTGAAGGAAAAAAAGAAGTGAGGCGTCATTAGCAGCAGGAACCATTCTTTACTTTTTCAAGACCAAAGGGATATTTAAACCAATGAGAATTTTGTCAAATTGTCTTGAAAGGGTTAACAAAGGGCCTTTCTTACATTATTGTTTGGTAATTATCTTTCTTGGCTTCTGAGTCTTTGACAAACCAATCTCTTCAATGTTGTAAGTAGTTACTAAAGACATCGGAAAGGCTGTCTGTACTGTGCCTATTAAATCTTATTACTCTACTGCCCACTTGCTTTGTGAGAAAGAAGACGACATTTATCCACGAGAAAAGTTGACAGTCAGTTACTTAATGAATTTTAATATTCACTCTAGGCGACTGAGATTTTTAATTGAGTATAGAATACCAACGCTTATGCTTCCTTAGTAGAAAAGGCCTAATATAAATGCAAAGCTTTATCTTGAATATTCAACTTCTATTTATCCGTGACACGCAAGTTTAGATACAATTGATTCTAGATGTGAAATGAAAACAATTTATTAATGTGACGTATATGCAGCATCTCCAGAAAAATACATTTACCATAAAACCATCAGTTTTATTTATTTATTTAATTAATTAATTTTAACTATCCTTAAATGAGCTATATTTGAGCATGATATTGACTAGAATTACAATTATTACTAGTAGTGTACAATTTTCTTAAAAAACTCTGAAATGTCATGAAATTAATTCTCCATCCCATCTAGTCATATTTCAAAATGAGTAATCACTTCCTCCAATGTTTCGTGTAATATTTCTTGTGGGAATATGCTTCCGACTCGCTTTTCTGTCACAGTTCTTCATATCAATTTTTTTAAAAAAAAAAACCAACTGTAATTAAAATTTCACTCGGAGGAAATTCTTACCCTGTAATAACAAGCCCTGACGTGAGTGTAACATGTTGGGGTTCCATTTTATTTTTAAACGCTCTTGAATAGTATAGTACATTTCAACATTACTTTTAAATGTGACATCGCTTATCTAAAATCCATCCTTTTGCCTTATCTTACATAGATATATTAGATGCAATATAAGCCTTACGTAAATATTTTGTAAGGATTTCAAGACAAATAAAAAATTAATAGTTCAAATAAAAATACAAATAATTGCTTAGTCAATGTATTCAAAATAACTCATTTTGCTATTAACTGCTGACAATCCGAAAGTAGACGTGGAAACCACAAAAATGAAGAGCCATAGTTTCGGCAAAAATGTATCTGCATACTGTGCTTTATTCCAAAGGCAATTACCACATGCTTAAACTGTAAATTCCTATCTCTTAGAAATGTGCTTCATGTAATATTTTTCGTGTTCTTTTTTAAGTGTTTTCGTGCTTTCCGCGGTTTAATTACTGAATATCTTAAATAATCTTTTGAAAACTTAATTATCTGGAAACTTCCTCAGCTTCGAACGTAGTAAAGAAATTATTTTATTACACTATTCTTATTTTAAATTGCCGAAAATTTAATAAAGTAAATGAACTTGTTCAAAACTTTGTCCAACATACTTTAATATTTTTCATTAGTAAAATTAGATTAGAATTAGAATAATTTTAATTTGAAGACAAATTAAACTTGGGCATATGTATTGTTACACACCTGTAATTTTGCTTCCTAGCACTAATAGTGCCATCGTAAGAAAGATCTTTTTACAATCAGCCTTAATGCGTACTGAACATGTGCTGCGTCAGTGATCTCAGAGCTTGGCGACGTGGATGCTTTGGTGACAAAACGAATATAGCTGGGAACTTCGAAAATTTTAACGATCCATCCTGGTAGAAACTGAGATGCGCCCTGATTGGCCCAAAAGGTTCTCTATCCGCTTCCCTGGAGCAATCTGCTGGGTGAATTGAACCGAAAGGGGAGTTGGAGTAGAAGACAAGTAACGAATCTTCGAATGAAAAGCGTAGTTACAGTGAAGTGCCAGCATTGTGTGAAGCTCAAGCAAGGGTTGAACTGCTGTGGCCCGAGTCCTGTTGTCTACCATGGAAGCAGCGAAGTATAGTGTGCAGAGTAGCCAGTCATAGGTTGGTAAATCGGCAGCTAAAGCGAAAGGACCATGAGAGCTTCAGCCGTTTGTAGAGACCGTAGAGCGAAGCTCCGAGGAATCCCATCTCCTGCTGGATTCTGCCTGGCTCGCTCTGTGTGTTGTCGTAGATTTCTACTTGTGGGCTACTGTCTGTTGTAGTGCGCTGCTGTGTGTTCTTCTCGGCTGGACATATTTGTCATCTGTGTAGTCGTCGTCTTTGTGTTAGTGTCTTCGTATAAAATAAACGTTGTTGTTGTTGTTTACTAAGGCCTGCTGATTTTCATCACGCCATGCACTCACTACAAGCAAATGCGGTGATCCGTAACTGTATCAATATCCCTAAGGATGCTAAAAAATTGATTTTTTTTCTAGAGAAGCTTTAATATTCCGCACTGTTTTTTTTTTAAATTATAATCTTGAATACTAAAAAATGGAAATTTAAAAAAAATTATTCTAATTTTAAAACATTAATAAATGTTCAAATCTGTTTTTACGGAATTCATTTAATGCCTACTTGTTTTATTTTTTAGATAAGAGTCGGTCTGACTTCCGATGCGAGTGGTAATTGTATTCGCTCGTACAGCCCTGCAGTGGAGCCTTCAACAACAAACAATATTATTTTAAATTTTGCCACAAAATCAAATGCAAAGGACAGTCTATTATTTTTCATTGGAAGTGCCAAAGAGGTAAGATATTTTCTTTGAATAGCATAGCAGGGCAAGTAGTGTCATAATAAGGGCTTAAATTTGAAATTTGTTTTTAAGCACATGAAAAGTGCTCAGTTTTTTCGAAAGTCTAAAGAAAATATTTATCCCTGCAGACATGGAAACGTACAGCAAATGGAAAACGTAGTCATAAATCTTTATTTATCGGATGTATCAAAGAAGAAAACCCACGGAAGGAGAGAATTCGGGGTAGGGAGCTTCCACTAGTGTTCTGATAATGCTTAAAGAATCATTTCTAACCTCTTTCTTGAACAGTGGGCACTGGCGTGTATTGAAAAAAAAATATTCTTAAGAGGCGAAATACGAACGGAATGTATCAAACATATTGCAACCCGAGCTTCTTTAATATTTAGATAGTGAAGAACTTTTTTTAGCCATATCTGCTAACTTCGTGTTTAACCTTATGGGTTTTCAAAGAATAAGCGGGTTGGTTCCATTGACGAAAAATAAGAACAAAATAAGATGTTACTGAAGCGCAAAATGCATCGAAAATGAAACACACAAATGAAAGATATATAGGATATTTAGACGTTTTTGTTCTGATTACCCATGAAGTCATTAAATTCATACGTCTGCTGTTTTGAATTATATTTTGAACGACTTGCGAAATGGATTTTATTGTAGAGTAAGTTATTAAATTTAATACTGAATTGGTATTTATTGCTGTGCGTCGTTACGTTAGCGATCGCGTAAAATCTCTTGCATTGAAATTTTAGTTTAAAGTCATAGCGTTTTGACAATAGCGATTTCTTTTGTGGCATACTTTTGAAATGTTACTTGAAATAGTTGCAAATTATCTTTCCTAGAAAATCGACATTGCAGTCTTTCCTTCAAAAGTTGCAGGAAAGATAAGATGAAAAAAGGTACATGGTCATTTCTGAGAAAACGCAGTGTATTTTTTAAAACAGAAGAGGATTTTTAAAAATTAAGACCTTGGTTTTGCATAAGCTGCGGATTTACAAATATATTTGTAATATTTATTTCAACAATTTAACTCAAAATATATTCAGAAGTGCGACGTTTCTTAAATATACATCTGCAATTTTGAAGAATTACCTTTTTTCATGCGAAATATTGTTATTTTACTTTGTATGAATAAAATGCATTGCCCCATTTGCTTGCTGTTTGGAATTAAAAAAAGAAGAAAAGAATAAAGAATGGTAAGAAAATAAAGAATAAAGAAAAGAATTTCTTCTATGGGAGGAGAAATTACAGAATTCTCGCAAAAATCTAATGTGACAAATGATTTTTCACTCTTGGTAAAGTGCAATAGCATTAAAAGAAAAACCAGGGAGAGGGGTCTCCTCAAAACTTTCTCGCATGCTATCTAATAAACTTGTCAGAGAGTGCCCTGCGCAACATCGGCGTACAATAAATAGTTGTGGAATATTAAATTTTGACGGGAATGTAGCATTTTTACTGAATCCCACGTGTTATCCTTCGCGTTTATATCTGACATATCTATAATAACCTCAAAAAAAAAATAGAATTAGTGCTTTAGAGAAGTTTTTCTCAATCGATTGAAACAAAAAATTAGCAGGAAACTGCACTTGTGTTTAAAAAATCTCACACCCCTTTTTGAAGTATTTAAGACATTGGGTTCTTAAACATATTTCTGAAAGTATAGAACGACATACAGTCAACACGTGTTTTTTTTTTCCTCAAATTTTGACATGTAGCAACACTATAGATGGTTAAATCTGTGAGCTCAGTTTTGCGCATCTAGCTCCCTTCGATTTATAGTATTCGTGTTAACTAATATTCAAGCAGACTTCCTCAGAACGAATTTTATTAAAAATTTGATAGAAATCCACTAATCTAGCGAAAGATCGCACACCTAATTTCAAATGTCTTGCTGAAAACATTTTTGAGATTTCTTTGAAGTTGGATATTTTTCCAAAAAATATGTTTTTTAACTCAAGGAAGCCTAAATGTGGAGATTTGTTAACATCCCAAGAAAACATTTATATTTGTAATCTAAAAACCATATTTCCTTTTGGACTTAATAGTAAACTAAACGGGGAGGGTTTCAAAGATTTAAATGGGGTTTGCATTTATCAAAAAATTTAATATTTTAAAAAAATTTCTGGATAACGAAAAATGCATTAAAAGATTTAAAAGAGGGAAAAGTAAAAAAAGGTGGCTATAATATTTTATTCGAGGAATTACAAAATTATTGCAATATTGATTACAATTATGAAAACACTAAAAAATCAGGAATTTTATTTTTAATTTAAGAAAACAGAAAATTAAGGTGTTTTTGAATAAGGGATTTGAGGATATTAAGTTTAAAAACTCTTGCACCAAATTTATAGTCCTTGATCTTATTAAATTTAAAATTGGCGTTGGAAAAAACGAATTATTATTTAAGGACAAAGATAAATTAAATAAAGAATTCTGTGTTATAAATTTTTTGGATATTAACTTTGAAAATTTTAAATTACCAAAAATTATACTCAACAATAATATATTTTTTCCTTTGAAGGACCTAACTAATGTTTCTATAGCATTTAGTTACACAGCAACGTTAAGGAAGCAAATGTGCAATTACAATTATTACAATAAAAATCTTGATAAAATTAATGAAACAGATTGCAATTGCAACAATGATAGATATAAGGATTTGGTAGATATAAATAAAGGCCATATTATAACGGGTAACTTAAAAATAATAGAATCAAACGCATTAAGAGATTTAATGGAAAAAGGGACAAAATTTAGATTAAGAGAAAAAGCAAATGATAATAAAATCTTAACTTCTATTTCAAGAGATTTGTATATTTTTATTGCAAAACTATCTAGAAAATACCATTGGCCAGCCGAGGGTTTCGGAGAATGGTAAGGGAGAATTATAGGAGAGATTAGAATAAATATGAAAGAAAATAAAAAGGGAATTAAAGAAAGAGGGTTTCATTTTAACAAAACATTAAAAAGATAAATAAAAAATCTAAAAGAGAAATATGTTATTACAGTAATAGACAAATCAGCAAATAATTTCTGTATAATTTGCAAATATTTCTATAAAGAACTTTTAATTAATGAATATAAATCTAATGCAATATATATGACAATTAATCAAGAGAAAAAGGAACTGGATAAAAGAATGGGATAAAAAAACTAAAATTAAAACACGTTCACTTACTTACCCTTATTTGTTCCCTACAGTTAAATTTCATAAAAAAACCCTTTAAAATTCAGATTTGTAACGTATAGCACGGATATTTACAATTATTTTTCGGGCAAACATTTCTTCAAATACTTAAAAATTATTCTAAATAAAATTAAAGAAGATAATTGTATAACTAATAGCAACAAAGAAGTTTTGAACTTTCTTAAAAATAAAAAAAAATTTTTAATGTTAATACTTATGATTTTGAAAACCTATACACTAATTTCCGACATGAAAAATTAATAAACGTCTGTAGGTCTTTCTTTGTAGAATATTTAAATGAAAATATTATTACTAAAAATAACTGGCTGGAATTATGCAAATTTAATATTACTGAAAATTACATTTTTAATGGAATTAATTTTTATTAACAAATAAAAGGTATACCAATGGGAACGTCTTTTTCAAGTGCCCTAGCAAATATTTTTTTACATTACTTCGAGAAAAAAATCATTAAGCTTAACTTAATTAACGGATGGAGGTACATAGATGACCTCCTGCTAATTAACGTAGAGAATACGAATGTAATAACAAACTGCTATCCAAAAGAATTAATTCTAAATAAAACAAATGAAAAACTAACCGAAGCTAATTATCTTGATTTAAAAATTAAAATTGCTAACGGTAAAACACTGGTGGGTTTATATGACAAAAGAGACGAATTCAATCTTAAAATAATAAAACTTTGCAATTATAATTCTAATTTAAACTCAAAATTTTTCAAAAATATAATCTTTTCACAATTTAACAGAATTAAAAATATTTGTAATAATAAAAGATCCTATGTAGAAGCTACAGATTGTTTTTTAAAAAATCTAGCCAATAATGAATTGTAATATTGAAAATTTAATTAAAGAAGGTTTAGATCTCTTCGACTAACCCACTAATAGGTGCAGAATTCTTTACAATAAATTAACAATTTTGAAGAAGATAATTTTTCAATACCCCGGGGTCCGCCATGGACTTGCTTCTGCGTTAAAATCTACACTTACATCCAATTTCAATAGGACTTTCCCGTGCTTGTGAAAATCATAGAAAAACACAATTAACTTTATTATATAAAAATCTTCTCCCTATGTTTGCTTTTCATCCGATTGTAAACATAGAAAAACTTAAAATATTTAGAATTAAAAAAGCCCGAAATCGAATATCAACGCGCTTCGGTCTTCGTCTCGGGAGGCACGACCTTCGTAATACAAGGCCTCACGACTAGTTTGTGACGTCACACGGTGAGAATAATTGACTGCCGTATGCAGAATCCACTGCTCGTTGATGTTTGTGTAGATTTTAAATTCATTAATAATTACTTAAATTAATTACTTTTATTTTATAAAATAGCTTACTCTTCCTAATGTCAAGACACTTTTCTTGCATAAAATTCAAGATGATTTATTTTTTTCCCAGTGCCAATAAAAGAAACGGCATGGTAGAAAATCTTAAGGTCCTCTATAGCTTATTGACCATTTAATAACATTCAAATTTTCTAAGATTGGAATCACAATGTATATTTATTAGATATATACATTGAGGTAATATTATGTGTTTTCTTCTTGTTTTAATGAATAATTTTTTTATTTTATTTAAAATCATTTTATCTTTTTGCTAAAAATGTCTTTTAAAGCTTAAAATTAAAGTAATCATTAAAACTTTTAGATCTTTTATAATTTAGTGATAGGTAATACATGCATTTTATATAAGGTAAAATAATTATTTACTTCTCAAATTATTTCAAATGTAATATTAATGTATTTAATATAAAATTTAAATATTAAAGCAAATAATTCTGTTGATAAAAAAAATTACTTTAACAGATTTATTTTTTCGCATTAAAAACGGCTTTCATTTTATATATTAGCAATTCATAGCAATTTAATAAACCAGACTTTATTATATCTGAATTTACCAGAAAAAGTAAAAGAAAATGCAAATGGTAAAAAAATCATACACTATTAGAATCATAATATTTTATTTTCAGAGAGACAATAAATACATTTGTTTTCAAAACTTTATTATAAATTTCACACAGACAAATAAAAGTAATTAAATCAAGTTAAAATACAGAATTACTAATAAAGTTAATTACAATATTTAAAAAAATATGATAAAAGTCGATTAACAATTTAAACTGATATTACTTGTTATGCTTGAAAGTTAAATGTTTTCACCATCCGTCTTCTTTTTCAAGTTAGTAGTTTTTAGATTTTTTTTCCTTTCTTTTTTCTGCTTTCTTTACAGCTAGGTTTTTTTTTTTTTTTTCTGAACTGAAGTTTTAGCTAAATTATCATTTTTTTTCTTAACATAATTATTTAAAAATATATTTGTGGAGCACGAAACAACTTTCCAGATAATAGAATTAAACAGATGACCTTCATCACATGCTCCACTATCACAGAATTCATTTTCTTCTAAAATAGAATATGTATTGCACGTAACTATTTTTCTTTGTTCGCGAAGTTTTAGGAATTCAGACTCGTATTCAGCACATATTTTTTTAAAAACAGCAAAATTATAGAGCACCGCATTTAAAATGTGTTTTTGTGGGAAAGAGTTTCCCTCTATCCAAATTTTTTAAATATGCATGCTCCAAGGACAGTTCTATCTCTTTATCTAATTAATGTAAATTCTGCATGCAGCACACTTAGATTTTTTTAAAACAGAAAAAAAAATGCAATATCCTGCAAGATACATTAAAACAGGAAGACTTTCTTGTAAATTTGAAATGTCTATTAGTTCTAAGCAGTTGAAGAGCTTGAATCGTAATCTGGAAAACTATCATCTGTTTCAAAATCTGCAATTTTAAAGGTGCAAAAAGATTTGCTGGGAACAGATAGTTTTAACAAAGACTGAATTCTTAATTTTTTCTCACATTCAAAGATTTGTTGGGTTGAAATGTTGTACTGGCACCCTGCTAGTCAGCGATAACAGCCAAACTTACTTTCCAAGTCATCTGTTTAAAGTTTGCCAGGGAGAATGAACATCATTTTAAAATTCTCTTTACAATAGGATGAAATTTCCATAATATCTTTTGTAGTTAAAGCTAAAGCAGTCCTTGTTTCTTTTCTAAATGTCCCAGTAGAAAATTTCATTTCTTCCCATTTATCTAGCCATTTTAAAAATTTCTCCAAAAATATCATCTTTATGTCCTTTCCATCAAAAATAAAGGGTTACTGATACCTATTGCTTACATGTTTACCTTTATTCGGTGTTTTAACATTAACAATTTGCCACCAAGTAATAATGATTTTTAAAAACTCAGATGTATCTTTAGGATAGATATAAAAATTTCTTTCTCCTAATTCAACAAGAGCTTCTGCAACATGTTCATTAAAAACACTTAAAACCAACTGAACATTTTGCCTTTCCAAATTTGAGAGAGCAAGTGCTTTAAGACTTAATTTAAAAATATATTTAACTAAGCTATCAGATTCTAAGTTATACAAATATCTTATAGTTGAAAATCGGGCTGTTTTAAAGTTGGCTGTATCATTTATTTCATGAACCTAATCAAAATTAGGATAGAAGAAACATTTACCATCATTTTTTTTTTATTTAACCAGTTGTTTCTCATACATTTGAACAAATGAACAAGGTCTACAACAAGAAGAGTGGTCTTAATTTATTAACTGGATGAGGGTAATAATAAGATAAATCTGGTGGATCAATAAAAAATCCATCAGCTTTCCTATTACTGAATTATTGTCCATAATAATACCAATAACAGTAAATTCAATGCCTTCCAATCCAACAATGACTTTTTAAATAAATTCATGCAAAATTTTCTCCGATATAGTATGGACTGGCAGAACATGTACGACATCTTTATACTCGGATTCAATACTTTTGATCATAAAAACTTGGGCACTAGAAGCAGAAGTTTCAGAATTATATGACACACCAGTTACACAACCACCTTTATATTCAAAATATTCTTTTATGTACACTTCATCTATCAATAAAATCACAATTTTGTCTTTCTCCTGCAAATATTTAAATCTCTGTTTTATGTACATCAAAAAATTTGAGTCTAGTTGTTCTAGTTGTGGGCTTATACTATATTTTGTACACAGATGATTTATAGTATTTGGACCCACTTTGTCTAATGAATTTATATGCACATGGTGCTCTAGTATAAAGTAAAGATGAAAATATCATAATGTCAGATGAATACCTGCGTGCATAATTATTATTCCCTAGAAAAGAAACCCGCTCCATCACAAAATTAATTGCTTGTGAGTTAACGTCAGAATTTTCAGAAAGGGCCTTTAATAAGTCACAAATTAACAGGACTATGTCTTTAATTTCAACTTTCCCTTTTAAATCATACATAAAATTTTCTAAATGATTTACAATTTCTATAATTGTACCCGATTTACTTACAACAAGAGGAAAAGAAAAATTGCCTTGATTTCTAACCATATGATCTGCAACATATGCTTGTGCTTCTAATTTGGAAGAAATCAATAAAGAATGACTTACCTTAGGAGCTTCAGAAGTGTCTAGATAAATAAAAATTATTTCGTTTGCTTTTTGTACTACATTCCATGTATTTGATTTAAAATCTTTAAATTTTAAAATTAAGTCAGAAAATTTTTCAATTTTTTCTGTTTCCTCTTTTATTTTTAAATCCTGGTGACTGCTGTTTAAAGCTGCCTTTAAATTTTACATATCTTTGCGTGTTGCCCCATCCACTGGAGTCTCTCTTTTCGCTTTTGATTCCGAGGAAAGGTAAGAGGGTAAATTAAAAAATTGAAGGTACAGCACCAGGTACAAGCCTAGAAAAGAAATAATAATATTAAATAAATAAATAAATTCTTCAGATAAAATCACAAACAGAATAGATGTCTTT
>JAOUZG010021225.1:1480187-1496986 GCA_026289955.1 Argiope argentata
TGTGTGTGTGTGTGTGTGTGTGTGTGTGTGTGTGTGTGTGTAAACCTCTCCGTATTAGCTGTTATTACATTTTCTTAACTAATTAATTATAGTTGCTACCAATTAACTTAGGAGTTTTTGTTAGGAAGTGGTAGAAGTCTTTTTTCCCAAATAACTTGTACAATTAATTCCCCCTTCCCGTTTTATACATTATGTTTTTATCTTACAGATTATTTGAATATCTACCAATTAAAAATCTATTCCAAGTTTAAATTTCTAATATTGATTCCATTCAGTTTGCTCATAACTCATATTTTCAGACTTTCCCTCTATTACTTTTTTAAAGAAAGTGTTGCCAATATAAATAAGTGTGGAAGTTCGATTCAACTTCTAAACAAAGTTATAACCATTTTTAGAATTTGCTATATCTTAATTGAATATTTCAATTAAAATATAAAATGTAGTTTCTTGTAAAAATGTAAACTTTTAAAACCGCACATTTAAAATATTCTATGAAAATTACAATTTATTATGTAACAGGAAAAAAATCCAGACATGAAAATACATTAGCTTATGTATCCATGTTTGTACAAAGGGGCTTAACTTTTTTTTATTTAGGTGCTTAAAAAGTGCTTAATTTTTGTATCCATTTCTCACGACTCACTTTGTGCAACCAGGATTTTTATTTTGTTATAACTACGTACAATGAATAGATTTCTATTTCTTTATTATATTTTTATTAATTTAAAATCAAACTTCTAATAGTAGAGTTTTAGTAATTTTTTTAAACAGTCTCTCTGAAAAAAAATAAGTGTCCTAGATTGTCCTAATGCTACTGTCCGTTCGAAAGATTAAACTCGGAAATTCATAATATTGATTCAAAACAATTTACAACTTGAATCAGATACCCATGATAAGGAAAGTGGTGTATTTATTAATTGTTATTGTTTAGTATTCAATGAATTTCATTACATACTAATTAATTATGCTTGGTTTTGTTTAGTACGAAAATATTTCGTATTTTCATTTACACAGAAAATAATTATTTAATTCATTGACTTGAAGCTAAATATTGAATTAAAATTGATGTAATTTTTTTTAGCAGAAATGGGAAGCAAAGATTAAGATATCAATTCCGATGCTGTAAATGTTGCAGTAGTAAATGCATGCTGTAAACTTTATATTCGAGAATATGAAAATAAATTTGACTTTTCCTGACCAAGACAGAACATCAGACAAGATTTTATGAAAAACCAAGAAATGCTAACATAGTCTTATTTATTACAATGCTGTTATGTTTCCGTGACTTGCTCTGCACCCACTCGCCAGAAAGTGTATTTGCCTATTAGATTTACTCCGATGAATGCTGATCGCTGATTCATCTGAACATTTGGATTTGGTGGGAATTCAAAGCTCATACAAAGGAAACCCTTTCCTTTTAATTCGCATAGAAGTTTTAGTTTAAAGGCATTATTGTGTGAAACATTTTAACGCATAAAATTATCTTTCTACTTTATTATTATTTTTAATGATAATATTAGTTGCTTTAAAGAAAGAACGAGTTTTAAAAACTGCTAAAAGCTAATTTTTCGCATTTAATATATCTAGTCTATATTAGAAAGGAATTAAACATTAAATATCGGATAAAAAATATTGACTATTTTCAGTTTAACATAATGAAAGGTATAAGTATATTCCTTTCATATTGTTATAATTACAGGAAGATTTTATGGCATTAGAAATGGTCAACCGAAGAATAAGATTTTTATGGAATGTGGGTGGGGGCACTCACTCCATCACACACCCTAAGGAAATAGAAACGAACGAAGAACTTTCCAAGAAGGAGCAGTGGTTTAAGATTGAAGCCAGCAGGTGAGTTGGACATTCGTTGCAGTATCTATGAAACAAAATATATGTATTGATTTCGACGCAAAAGTTCGAAAGTGAATCAAAATGTGGAAATCGGCCGATGTTTCTTCTATATATAATTAATTCTCTTCTATAAAACATTCATCGTTTCTATTTTTTTTAAACCGCTTCCAACGCTGTTGGAATGATTTTTAGAAACCTTTCACAAGTTCCATCTTCCTTTATCACTTAAAATCGTCCGCTATTCAATGTAAATTTCTGAATTTTGATGAAGATTGGGTGAAGACTGGCGAATTATTACTCGTTATGAGCGGCCTTTAAACGATTCTGCGGCTCTTGTTTGTGATTTGATGCGTGATTTAACATACGCCACCAAATATACTTTAAATTGAAAGTGTTAACACATTTCCAATTAATGAAAGAATGCCAGCCGTATAAATAACAAATAAAATTTAATTAAGCATTAAACAAATATAAGTGATGATACAATTATATCCATCGATCCGCGCGAGACGGAGGTTTGGAGTAGGCCGGCGAAATCATGAAGTGAGTCATTCGTATTCATTGAAGAACGAAGTTCATCTTCACTGGTGTGATTTATGCTTATTGCCAGTTGGCGAAACAGTCCTTTCTAGCCTGTTTGGCCGCCGCAGTGACATGTTTTGCTCTTATAACAGATTTGCTCCTTCCCCATCGAGGTTTCCCTATCGTGAGATTTCTTTACTGCTAAACTTTTGAGGAATGTTGCCAGCCAGGTCTTTGGCAGTCTCATGCCCATTTACAAGGTAACTGTGCAAAATTTTTCAAAATGAAACGAGGGCACTTGCTCGTTGCGAGGTTTAATATTATCCTTTAATATGAAAATTTAACATTTTTTATTAATCACATTTTTGGATCGTCATAGTGGGTATTCTTTCCAAATACATTCTTATCACTGTTACAAGCTAAAATAATCTTTTTCTCATGGAAGATGTAACATCTAAATATAAATTTTCTACTAAAATCGTAGCATTAGTAGAAAATCGTAGTACACAATTATTTGAAATAAAATTTCACATAATTATCTTCAACTTTTGAAATGAAAAAAAAAAAAAAAAAAAAAAAAAAAAAAAAAAACGATATGCGAAACATGGGTTATTTCTGCTATAATGCAGTTCCATAAAGATGTAGTACTCGAAGGGGAAAAAACGAGTTTAAATTTGGCGATTGTTTTGCTTTAACCAGAATTAATAAATTGCTTCAGTTTAAATATTCGTTTTCATTTTTGGTTGATATCATATTCGTACGTATATCTGTTGTTAGGTTAAATTTCAATTTCACTAGGCCAATTTTAAAAATAAATGACGCATATCTGCTTTTTAATGGCAAGATAAATGCTTGCTTAAATATCAAAATTGTTTAGAATTTTTTTTTAATGTATTAGAATTTTTTTTTAATGTGCTAAGAATTTTTTTAGAATTTTTTTTTAATGTGCTAAGATTTAAAAAAAAAATCTCACTGTAACTACTTGATGAATTAGGGCTCTTCGACGAAAAAGTTGTTTAGTTTTGCTTGACTTTATGAAAAACTTTTTTTTCCGCTTGGAACTGACTTTACAAAAATCCAGCGCGGTGTTTTCTTTTGGAAAGCATTTTGTCCATTTTGATTCGATAGAATGCCTCAAAAGATTCCTTCCATTTTGTTTGACATCCTGATCCAATGTTTGATATCTTTCCTGGCCTTAAAATGAAACAATTTTACAGGATTGGTAACATCGGTACTTTGAGCGTGAAACGTACTCCAGACGGACAGAGACCGGACCCTTTCGAAGTGACTGGCGCCTCTCCTGCAGGTTACACGAAAATGGACTTGGATTCGTCTTCCAACTTTTTTATAGGCGGTTTCCCGGATAACTTCCTGGTAAGATCTACTCAAAAATAATTTCTTGTTCTGTGTGCTAATTCTTCATCTTTTGAATTAATGATATAACTGTTTATACAGGTTGTATTTGAACACATAGGCGATTGCTTAATGGATAGTAAAATGTATTGCTTCATAACCCTCTGTGTAAGAATGAGCAGATACAAATAAACTGCTGAAACACAAGGATATGAACTGAATATGAAATAAAATTATTACCCTCTAGCATCAATTACAATATCTGCTTCAATTCAGTTTATGCAATGCTAACCAAAATATATGGCTGGCTTAAGAAATATAAAAGAAACATGAACTAGCCACATGCAATCACTACATACCGAACCAAAAGGGTGATGGCACTCAACGTCATTTTGTTTTTTACTCCGTTTATGCCGATCATTACTTGCAAGCTTCACTCCATGCGCACTCCCACTCCCGATGGGTGAATGAATTCCTTTTCTAGAATGCAGCACAATCCAACACTCCTCCATGCATTTGAAGTATGCCTTTCACTCTCATTGAGATGTGTTACCAATGCCAGTGGCGGATTTGAAGTTTCAGAGGCCCGAGGCGCAATTCAATTTGAGGCTCCTCTCCCCTTCAATTATGTATACAACATGCACTCTTTATACATATTTTTCACTCTGCTAAGCTCTGTATCCAATTTCTTTGTGTTAAAAAAAGAGCGGGGGGGAACCTAGTTACATAAAATTGAAAATCAAACTCATTTTTTTTTCATTTTAAGTGGCAGTATTTCAAAGGATGATAAAGTTCAGGGTGTGTAAGGCTGCTCTTAAAAAAATAGGTGCTATTTTGTACCATAGTAGCGCAACATTTTTCATAGATACATGACTAAAATTTCATTATACACTAAATCAATTATTATAGAATGGAGCTGTTTTTCTCTATTGGGAATAAAAATATTTTGGTTTTGAATCAGAATTAGCCGACTATTGACGTTATCAGAATTAGCTGATATTTTATTTTGTTGCTTACAATAACAAGATGTTGATTCTTCTGTTCCATTCTCAGATCGATCATTAATTTCTTCGAATTTGCATTTTGCTTCGGCTCACTCATCGGCTTTTTCTTGTGCTTATTTTGTTTTAATTTTTTCATCTGTCTTTTTAGGTTTGCATTCAATTCCATTTCTCTTCAATTTCTTCGAATTCACTATCAATGTCAGCTTGCTCAGTGATTTTTTCTTGTGCACATTTTGTTTCAGTGAGTTCATTTATCTTTTCAAATACGCATTCTTGTTCAACTCGCTCATTAATTTGTTAGAATTCATATTCTACTTCAGCTTCCACAACGTGTTTTTTTTTCATGTAAATATTCAATTTCAATTTGCTCATAGATTCTTTTAGGTACACGCTTCATCAAGTTTCTCAACTACTCTTTCTATTTCATTTTCCATTTTAGCTAATTTTCCAAACGTTATAATACATTTATTGAGTAAATTTTTATATCGTTCTGCATTTTTTTTTGTCTTATGCGTTTTCAAGCCCTCGATTCAAACTTTCTTTTCTGTAACATGGCTAAAACATTTTAAAAATTAATTGCATTAAAAAAATATTAGTTGGACTTCTGACGATTTTTCCGAGTTGAAAAATTTCCACCTTCAGTTAAGAGGAGAAAAAAGGCAGTTTATTTTATCTTTTTGAGCAGTGACAATGCCTAAAGATTTGTATTGTAAATGAGCCCTGCTTTTAACTTTCAAATGCGCCAAAAATATAAAGCCACGATTTCAAAAATAAGAAAGTAGAAACGAAAATTTATTAAAAAATTATATGCTTACCAATCTTCACATTGATCAAAGGTCGAACACAAAAATGAATTCCTTTCCACAACACAAATCAAAGTCAATATTTTTTTAACATGAAACGCTAAATGACCAACAGGGTGTTTTGGAGAAACTAACCACCTTGATTAAAGATCTTCTAACCAAGGTCTCTAACTAAAAGGCGTCCTATGTCCTATTATACTAACACGTTCATTGCCGCGAGAGCTTTTCCTGCACTTCATAGAGTCCGAGTGCGCAGGAGGGTGTAATATGATATCTCTTTAGTTTCATACAAGACAAAAGATGTAAAATGTCTCCCAACTCCTGGCTGACTTTTTACTCTCTCATTCTCAGAATAGTTGATTTTTCAAGGGTATTGATATTGCATGATTCTTTGATTGAGATAGATGAACCAGGAATGGTAATAGTAGAGTGTAAAAAAGAAAGGTTTTATTAAAAAATATCCTCTTTTTCAAAACTTTTATTATCATTTTAGAACTAAATTTTGAGGCCCCTTAATTTATGAGGCCCGAAGCGCACGCCTCATGCGCCTGTTTGGAAATCCGCCTCTGACTAATGCAATTAGGGGATTAAAAAGGAAATGAAAGTCTATTAGCCTGGGCTGAATAGCCAATCTTTTAATCTTTTTTCCGTACCAAATTCGCAAAAAAAAATCTTAAGTTTTGAAAACGAAAATTTGATTGGCATTACTCTATGGACGTGACATGAACGCACAGATTTACTAGGATCAAATCTCTCTCTAACGATAGGTATCCATTCATAGACTCTTTGATTAATAGAAGTTATTTATCTTCCCTGATTCGCGGATTTGGGTGGTTAGAACAAGAAGTGTTTAACGGAATCCATCCAAAAAATATATGCTGAAGATTCCTCCGTTGCTTTCAGGTTGGCATGAGTGGACAAAATTCCGAGAAAGATACTTGTCAACTGTGCTATGAGGGAAAAAAAATATGCCTCCTTTTTTGATAATTCCTTATCTTTACTCGTCAACACGTCCCTCATACATTCGCGTACAAATAAATAAATAAATAAATAACAACGATAGTCGATGTGTACTTTGCTACTTTTTAAACTTTTCTCAATGATTTCCATATCATTTTGAATAGTTTTTGAATAGTTTTTTGGAATGCAACTATTTCATTCACAATTTTCAATTATTTAAGGCTCCCAGTGAAATCCGGACATCTTCCTTCTCCGGATGTCTGTATGAAGTCTTGTTAGATGGAAGGCCTGTAGGGTTGTGGAATTTCTTGACCAATATAGGTTGCGATGGTTGCAAAGAGGGGTATGTATCATAGAGGTAAAACATACATTGTCAAAATAAAATTATAACTCGGCTTATTATATTTCCTTGCGATGCTATATATCAATGTCAGTGTGTGAAATTCTGTCATTTTAAGTTATTTGATATTTAAATTTTAAATTTTGTACATCGTATTGGTGAATTTTGGTAAAAGGATTTTCAATAAACGTTTATTAAAAATTCAATTGACAACTAAGAGATGCTATTCTGAATGGTCTTTAAAAGGACTATTTTACTTTCTCGTGATCTAAGTTTAACAAAAATCTTTACTTATAAAAAAATGAAAAATTTACTTTTAATGAGGTAAACTCGACTAAACTCTTACTGCAATCTAAGCTGCAATGAGAGTCTCAAGTTAAGGAAGTTTGAAGAAAAGTGTTATTTTCCGTACTTGTCAATGGAAATTGAAATAAATGTGCAATGGGATATTTTCTTAGAAAATAAAAGCACGAATAAGTTTCTTGTGATCATTTAAAATGTCTGAATTATTTAGTCAGTTTAAAAGGCAATCATGATTTAATATTGAAGAAGATTGATTAATCCATAATATTATTTAACATGATCTGACTCCATGTAGGTGGTTTGAAAGCAATCACTCTCCATTTTTATATCAAAAATATATCTTTATTTCACAACTAAAAATATCGCATGCCTTTTCATTGCACCTCAAGGCCGTTTCATGATCAATGTAATGAAACACGTGTTACACTTGGCGCTCTTCCTCCGAGAGAATCAGAACGATAGCTATAGAGCATGTCTCTAGTGACAAAGTCACGATAACTGTTACATACGTTGCGAAATTGGCATAGTTCTCTTATAGATAATGGTGGGATATGCAAAATGAAGGAAAATCATAGCATAGGCATATGTATTGAAAATAATAATATTTACAATAGTATTGAGAATAATAAGAGAATAATAATGTATACAAAATTCAGTTTGATTATAAAATGATACTAGAATTCAGACTGCATTTATACAATATAACTAGATGCTGGGGTAATCTGACCGTAAGGTTGCATCTAGTGATAGTGGATGGTTCAGTAGTGTTTGGTGAAACAGTAGGAGATTTCTCACGGATTGGTTGAGATGTTGAAAGTTCTGGTTGATTAGCATCGTCTGAGAGTAGATAAGTGAGTTTTACTCGATCAATTGCTTTGCTATGCTTTCTATTTAAATCAATAATGAAATTTTTGTCATTCCAATTCATAACCAAGTGGGATCTAGTATAAGCTGGTAACAACGAAGGATTTACCTTATCTGATCTTGAGAAAATAGGTGAACAGTTTTTTTGACATAAACTTTGAGGATGCCATGAAGGGCAGTGGAAACAGGATTCAAAGTCTTGTGTTTATTAAATTATTCTCATGAGTGCGGTTAAAGATTTGATTTAAAGAACCGCTTGTCACAAGACCGGAGGGTAATTGTAAGGTGGTGCCATAAAAAACTTGTGCACAGGTGGCGTTTATACCTTCTTTAAGAACTGAACGCAAACCTAACAGTACTATTGTAAGTATTTCAATCCATTTCTTGATGTCATGTGGCTTAATAGCACTTCTAAGATGTCTATGAAATATCTCAATTATCCCATTCGCCTGAAAATAATAGGAAGTGCTGTGAACTCAGTTGCTAACTAATATGCGAGTAAGTTTTCTGAAAAGAGGCTTCTGGCAATTTGTACCTCTTGGTCAGTTGTAAATGTGACTGGACATCCAAATCTGGAAATCCAATCATGTATTATGGTTGTTTACGCAGTCATATCAGGCGTAGAGATTACTTCAGACCATCTAGTGAATCTATCATTGATGGTCATGTAAGTCATTTCGGAGAGCAATGCTCTCCGAAATTCTGGTAGATATGTAGGAGGTGAGTGATGGGCAACAACTCTTCGGCCAAGAATATCCCACACATGTTCTACTAGATTCAAATCTGGTTAGAATTCTCGCCAATCATACGGGTGATATCCCCCGAACAAGGCATTCATTTACGACGTTTGCAGAGTTAGGAAGGCGTTATCATCCATAAATACGAATTCTGCACCCAAGACGCCTCGAAATAAATGTATACGTTATCGCAGAAAGACGACCCGTTAGATTTGACCTGTCAAAGTTCCAATTTGAGCATACAGGTCAGCTCTGGAACTAAGAATAATTCCTCCCCCAAACCAGCAATCCTTCAACACCGTAATGGTGTCGTACGACGATTTTGGTAATAACAGGTAACTGACGGTTTCCATTAAAAGGTCCGGTAAGAATCAGACTGCAAGCTAACTCTGCACTCTTCGGAAAGCATCACACAAGCCCACTGTTGAGGTGTCCACGATGCATGCTCTCAACTCCAGGCTAACCACAGGCGACATTGAGTTACAGAGAGAGGAACGTATCTGATAGTCCTACGAGCATACAGGCCAATCTACTGTAAGCCTCTGTACAGTTCTGCTCTGTAACTGCTGTGCTATTGACTGAAGAGAACTGGCGAGGCAGGTGTGATGGTGCGCTCCGATTGTTTCTATTGGCAGTAACTGCCGATTACTGGTCCTCATTCGGTGGTACTCTTTGACACTCTGTACGATTCCAAATTCCTCGGATGCTTCCAACTGATTACGCCCTCATTCCAGACTGCCGATAAATCTACCTAGTAAAAAATCACCCGAATGCGTCCTTTGTTTCATAACTATCTGGTTATTGCACTGAGAGGCTTATAAAGCACTTGCGAGCAATTTTACTTCTTTGCCTATATTCCTTATACCATGAGTTCCCATATTGTGAAGAGAAAATATTGAGTGAGCCCTGAAATGTAGAACAATTAGAACCTTTTTCATCACTATGCATTTACGAGTTTTCTTTTCGCACCATTGTAATATTTTTAAAAACAATTATGAACATTTGAAGATAATCCTGAACAACGTGGTTGGAACGTGGAGCAAAAACTGCGTCACCGCCATTTGATTACGAACAAAGTAAAGAAAGGACGTGAGATGCTCTGTTACATGACTAAAGTGGCACTGAATCTGACTTCCAAGCTCTCTCAACGAAACGAAGCGCCGGAAAGGTGGACGAAAATATGACTCTGAAGATTTGAAATTAGGATTACTTCGCGTCATGACACGTTAGATTGGTGTTTTCAATGGGTAATTTGCTGCAAAATATTGGCGAACGAAAGTTTGCGTTTAAGTAAGTTAACGCCTCATATAGATACGAGGTACTAAACATTCTCCTTTTAAAAACAAGCCATAAGACTTTAAAATAATAATAATTGTTGGATATGAAATCTTCAACAAATGTTATTTTACATTCCATTAATATTAATGAAAATGCTGCATATGCCTCGTTCCTCCTTAGCTTGAGAATTTCCAGAGCGGAGTAGGCAGATAAATTAATACGAAAATTAGTTTGTAGTAAACACTACATGTACAACTAGTATTTGTACTAATACTACATGTGAGTCTACCGATGTTCAAGACATGCCTCAACTATTTGTTTTTGTGAGTTATGCATGGCAAGACGACGCGAATGAAGATATTTTGTTCTGCAAGCCAATTATTCGAACAAATTTGTAGAATGGAAGAACTGTGTAGGTGTAAGCACTGACGGTGCGCGGGCTATGTGTGGGAAAAGTAGCAGCGTGGTTACCAGAGTTCTTGAGGGAAGTCCCTTGGCTTTGTGGACTCATTGCATCCTTCACTGAGAAGCATAGCAAGAATTGCAAATTATATTAAAGCAAGGTCCTTCTTTACAAGCATGTTTGTTTCAAAAGCTGTGTGAAGAAATGGATAGACTTCATGCATCTCTTCTTCTCGATATGGAGGTGCGCTGGTTATCCAGGGGGAAAGTACTGACACAATTAGTGGAACTACGGAATGAATTAACAATTTACTTAGAAGGAAGAACAGAATATATTAAACATCTATTGGACAAAAAATTCGTCTTCAAGTTAACATATTTGGCGGATATTTTTTCCAAGCTAAACAAATTCAACTTGTATCTGCAAGGTTCAAACGGATCCGACATTTTTGCAGTTGACGCTAAAATTTGAGCATTCATGAAAGAACTTATTTTGTAGAAGAGTTGTATTAAGAATGGTAAATATGATTGTTTTGAAACACTTGAAATCTTTGCTGTAGAAAACCAAGTGCAGCCAAAGATCAGCGTACTCTCTGTAATTCCCATTCATTTATCATTGTTAATTAATAACTTTGGCACCTATTTCGGGGAAGAGATGAAAAGTTCGAATCGTCGAATTGGATTTGTAACCCATTTCAGGACAAACAACCAACTAATATGTCGGCAAAAGCAAGTGAATAGTTCATTGATTTATCAGAAGATAATCACTGAAAAACATTTTCAGTCGCAAGCAATTAACGAAATTCTGGCTCTCGGTACCTGGAAACTATCCTTGCTTGTTTGATGAAGCTATGAAAGTCACCCTTCCCTTCACTACCTCTTCCCTATGTGTGGCCAGATTATCGGCTATGGTCGTCATTAAAACTAAATTCCGAAATAAATTGAAAGTATCACACTCACTGCGATTAAAAGTAGCTAAAATTGAAATTGATGCTAAAACTGTAAGGACAAAAAATAGAAAACAAATACATCAATCTTATTAAAATAAACTGTTTTGTTATTTAAGTATTAAATAAAAAAATATAAATATATTTAAGGTTCTTTTTCCCCTTATTTGAACAGCAGTCCTCACTGAAATTGGTAACACTTTTTCCATAGTGACTGCGTTTGGAACTACTGTACAATTTAAGAAGTTCTTCAACTAAAGCAGCCAATAGATGGGTCGCCAACTTTTAAGTTTTTGTTAGATGGGTCGGAGTCCAGTCAATTTTGGGAATCACTGCCTTATACACCACTCTCTCACACTCTCGTCATTGTGACGTACTATCGGTGTCATCTGGGGCTTCCTGCAATTTGCACATGATTTTTGAAGATGTATGTAGTCATTTTACGGGTGATATAGTATGTATTTTAGTTTTGGATTCCCGAATGACTCTGAATTATCTTTAATGATTGGATTATTAGTGGAATATGATTGTAATATTAGGACATAAGTATAATATTAGTAGAGAATCGGGATATGGAATCGAAATGACGTAATTGACGAGGACTACATTTTTCAGTAATTTGATGGAAGGGTGTATGTTAAGGGATTTAGTCAGTGTAGGTGACAAAAGTTCTACCTTCAAACATATGTCGGAATTGTTTTGCAAGAGTAGTAAATAAGGGGTTTGGGAGCAACCACTGAATTTTTATTCCAAAAATATGTATTTGCACCGCAACTAAAAACATCGCATACTCTATCGTTGGGAGCTATTCTGCTCGTATTCTTCCGCCTTCTCTGAGAGGCGGGAACACTGAGTCACGCTGCGGAAGCGAGTTATACGCGGAGAAACGCGCTTTTTCACTCCCGTACGTTTAGCATGTAATTGCGTGTTTTGATGCGTAATTAAGCTAAAAAACGCCCTTTCACGCACATAGTGACCCTGCAATGGGGTGTAAAACGTGCATTCGCACCCATATAATCATATTACATCGCAACGTGGGCAGTCATTCTTTCTAACGGCCGCCTAGGGCAGTGGCGGGAAAACGAAATGTTTAAAATTTCGCACCCCCCCCCTAATATACGTAGAATCGATGGGATGGGGGCAAATGATTGATCTTGCAAAGCTCCATCTGACCGCATCACCAGATTCACAGACTCATTAAGCGGAAGCGAGTTATACGCGGAGAAACGCGCTTTTTCATTCCCGTACGTTTAGCATGTAATTGCGTGTTTTAATGCGTAATTAAGCTAAAAAACGCCCTTTCACGCACATAGTGACCCTGCAATGGGGTGTAAAACGTGCATTCGCACCCATATAATCATATTACATCGCAACGTGGGCAGTCATTCTTTCTAACGGCCGCCTAGGGCAGTGGCGGGAAAACGAAATGGTTAAAATTTCGCACCCCCCTAATATACGTAGAATCGATGGGATGGTGGCAAATGATAGATCTTGCAAATCTGCATCTGACCGCATCACCAGATTCACAGACTCATTAAGCGGAAGCGAGTTATACGCGGAGAAACGCGCTTTTTCACTCCCGTACGTTGAGCATGTAATTGCGTGTTTTGATGCGTAATTAAGCTAAAAAGTTTAAGTCTAAAATGTTTCTCAGTTTAAGTCTAAAATGATGTTTGTACTCCTAATTTCTTTTTTTAAAAAAATTATATGTATCGGAAAGAAGGCACCAAAACGAAAGTATTTCAGTTGCTAGTTTTATTTTATTTATGACAGATTTTTTTAAAAAATCGTTTAAATGGCGCCCTTGACATTTTTCAATTTTTATTAAATATTTAAAAATATTTTGACACGCACGAAAAAAAAATTCCTTCGGGAGAAACCTTTGTTTTTATTCCCTCTTGCGATGGCAGAATGACTTCATAATAAAGACACCGTATTAGCAAACGAAACACGGGACAATATTTTCCCATAGGATAACATTACGTTTGAAAATTGTAGGTGGCGTGTATACGGCACTCTTAAGGTCATTTCATGACTAATCGAAATGAAACACGTCACATTTTGCCGCGCTCTCTCCAAGAGAATTTGAAGATCGCTAGAAAATATACAAGATATCCCCTCTAATTATTCCCTTTACTAATATTTACATACTTCCAATAAAAAGATGGTCTAAATGAAGTAAATAATTAGATTTTATATGGTTTGAGTCAATAACATTTCAAATGTATTATGAATTTTAAACTTTTAAATAGACTCTCTGTCCTAGTAATCATATTTAATAACAAATTTTTGAGACACTGATATTTTAAATTTTAAAAAAGTTTTTTTTTTGTCTCCGTCTAAAACTGATTGAGTTATGAAAATTTAAATAACTGTTCCAAAAAACAATATACATATTTATGAAATGATTTATAATTGAAGTGTTTCTTTTGAATATGTATGGCCCGCCTTTTACTAGCTTGTTACAATGCTCTCAAGAAACTCTTCCTATTTCACAAGTAATAAATGTATTCTCAGCCTTTTTTGACTTACTTTCGTATATTTATAATGAGATTTATATTTTTCTTTACTACCAAAAAATCATTTTTAGAGCTACTGAAGATATTGATACAAGTGCCTTCGAATTTCAAGGTGGCTCCAGTTATGCAAGTCTAGTGCCACAAGTGCCATTTTATAAAAAAAACGATTTATACACTGTTGTAAGCTTCAAGACATTGAACGAAGATGCACTGTTGTTCCTCTTTTCTAATAAAGAAAAGGTAATGAATGATTTTTTCATATACTTTTATTATATTTCATGATTGTTTTTTCTTCCATTTGTAACCTCACGATTTGTTATCTTATTATTTTTGAAACTTGACGATTAATTAATCATAAAATTTAAGTAATTTAAGAAGTTTTTTATTTTAATTTATGAACAAATTAATTATTAAGAAGTGAATTTACAATATCAACGCAACAACAGATAGAACAGACTAAAAGGTGCTGTTTCATGAGTATTACGCATGTTGGCTAGTAATTTTTATGTTTATTAATAAATTGAATTGAAATGCACACACATTTAGCGAAATGAATAGTAACAGGTAAATATTTTTTCAAAATTTAGATGCTGAAACCGTTTGCAGGTCTGCAAAAGCTTTATTTCATTACCTGATAAGGTTTTTAGATTCGCTTGCAATTTGAAAATTGTATCATGCAAGGAAGATCGAAACACTGTGCATTGCAGATAGTTGGATCCAAACAACTTACAAATTTAATGCGCAATTATTATTTTTTTGAGTAATTTGTATTCACAATGAAACAACTTAATTAAAAGTGGCAGTGGATATTTATCATGAAAACTTTAAATTCAAAAGTAATCGAAATTTTAATATTTTTTGTCACTAATTTTGGAATATATTATCTCATTTTTACGCTGCTTTAAAAGAAAGGAAAATAAATAATAAATTTTTTCTTTAATTTGAATAGATAGTTTTCAACATTTTTATGCTATTTTAATTCAATAAATAAATATGCTTTTCAAAACTAAAATTTGTATTTTAAGAATATTTAATATTTAAAATTCTTGTTTCAAATTGAATGAGAGCGTTTTAATTTATAAACATAATTCAGAAACGATGACTATAAAATAAACAGTGCGTTCTTTTAGTATAATAATATTTATGCTGACATCCTTTCTATGAAGCAGGTGAAGTAAAAGTCGTCACACACATAGTACATTAGTTGATGCAGTCAAGTCAGATGAAGTCTAAACATATAAATCAAATCTAAAAGATTATTTTATTAAATATTTTGAAATATAGTTCAGAATTCCTTTCTTTCTTACATTTTTTATAATTGGCTCATTGATTTACGATTACCTATACATGTATTCTATTTAATTTTCAGGGACAGATGATATCATTAGAGCTAAAAGGCGGTAAAGTTGTTTATCAGTTAAAATTTGATATCAAAACTCACATTCGCTTGGAGACTAAAAAAAAATACAACACTGGCCGTTGGATCCGAGTCGAAGCAGCTACAGAAGATTCTGAAGGTTTTTATTACTTCTTTCTTCATTCAAGTTTATATTATGGATAGATTTTTTTTATAAAACTAGCCAGTTAACGGACTTGCCACCACCATTGATATTAGCTTTGCCATCCCACCAGTGATCCACCAGTTTCCTCGCGTCTTATATTGCTCTCGCGCTACACAAAGAAGACAGGGAATTGCTACCAAGTGAAGCACCACTCCTCAGTTTCTTCTTTTCAGCTTCATTGAAGCAGTTTCCAATATCCTCGTTTCAGCCATGGCATTAATGCCCCGATGTCTATGACCTTGACACAATCTGGACTGAAGTGTCCCGGCAGCATATAAACTAACCTTACAACGGCAACGGCAACGTTGTGATGTTTCGGAGTTCCGCGGTGTGACAAAGTGGTCACGAGCACCTCCACATCATAATTTTGAATAGATACTTTAATTTGTAAGTTGGGGGTACTAACCTTACATTGATAGGAACCTTACTAAAATTTAAGCTCGCTGATTGGTTGGACTCATCCTACGTCAGGACCTGTGATGTCAACTGATATATTTGTGTACTAATAGCGATCCTTTGTTCTTTTTTTGACATAACTACTTAATACATATTATTATTATTTTTTTTTCATTCTTTTTGAAATGTCTGTGTTTTCGGAGACTAAACTTCCAACTTCATTTTGTAATGAAGTTGAATCATATGCACAGAATGTAATTACTGTTAGCAGCGATGTGAAAAATTTAGAATTTTTAAGAGATAAAATAGTATAATAATATTTAATTCCCATTTTTCTAACAACAAATATTTCTTGGAAGATTTAAAATAATTTGTATAATTTTTTCAAAATTTATTTTTCAGAAAAATTAAACATTTAAAAACTTATCTTATTTTCAATTGAAAAAAATCTGGTGCCAAATTTTTTTAGGCCATTCCTTTTTCTCAAATACGGAAGTTGAAAGGGAAGCCATCTTTCATTTATCAAAATTTTTTATTTTCATTCCGAAAAATTTCAAGGATTTTTAAATGAATTGTTGTTGTTTTTTCTTTCTAAAATAAACTTTTTACAAGGAATTTTTTTACACCAAAATTGCTACATAAGCGTTAATTCGGGGAAAATATTATAAATTCTGTTGTGTTTTTTACAGATATAACTCAAGAATATATAGCAGATAGAAAGCAGATTTTATGTCTAAGACCAGAGAAACACTGCGCTAATCCTTAAACATCACATTTCATGACGTAGGATGAGTCCAACCAATCAGCGGGCTTAAATTTTTGTATGGTTCCTATCAATGTAAGGTTAGTTCTAATTATCGGGTCTACAGAAATGATAGACCCGTTGACGTAAACAAAAGAAATCGGCGCATTTTCGGAGGCACTTGTATTTATGTAAAATCAATAATTGATCACCACG
>JAOUZG010021225.1:1501986-1522680 GCA_026289955.1 Argiope argentata
CTTTGTCACACCGCGGAACTCCGAAACATCACAACGTTGCCGTTGCCGTGTAAGGTTAGTTTATATGCGTCCCGGCACTAAGACTCTACACGATGCCCAGTACCAGCAGTGGAAATTTTAATCCCTTCACCTAACCGAAAGTTAGATAAGTTGCAGGTTGTAGAATTAAGAAAAATAATAATACGGAGAAATTAATACGACAAGCGAACTGAATAGCAGCGAAAGTGATTGGTTCGCAATAAGTTTGAATAAACCTTGATATAAATGATATTTTTAAAAGGAATCTTTTAATACATATTCTTATAAATTTTTCTTATAATTGCAGCCCAATTACAGGTGGAAGAAGAGGAACTGCTTAAAGAATTTTCGAAGAGTTCCCCGTCATCCTTAGAATTCAAGGACAGTTACATACACTACGGCGGCGTTCCACCCAACTTCACCAAAGAGAGGTAGTCGTCTTTTCGCAAACATTTATCTTAATTTTTTATATTTCTTAAGATGAGATTTTAAGAATGAATCTCTCATTCGCTCCAGGATAGCAGGGAGATCTGAGAAATTGTATGGGAAGGTATTTCTGATTAACTGTGTTGATGTTTTAAAGATTTTTTTTAATCGAGAATTAAAAATATTAATTTTTGATTAATATTTTTAAAGCTTAATTATGCGTTAATCTATTAATGAATACAATTAGTGAATTTTAGAAAAATGAATTAACAATTTTATTATCATTATTATATAACAATCACTAAAAAGCTGTATTTTTTTTTCTTTTTCCTTCAAACATTTCAAAGCCTTTTCTGATAAACTTGTAATAACTTTCAAGAATTGTTTTATTATTATTATTATTATAAAAAAATATGAAATGTTATTTTTTCTCCTGTGAAATGATATCTTATGAATAAAAGTTTGAATGAATTTTGAAAGGAGATATCGATTCTTTCGATTTTTTAACTTTCTAAAATGAATACTAACTATCATAAATAATTTTAAAAAATCTATTTCCATAAGTTAAAAATGTAAATCGGGTCCGCCACCTTTTAGTTAGATAAAATATTGTTCAGTTTCATTTCTGATTATGTTTTGACCAACTCCAATTTTTTCCCGTCTTTCCTGAATAATAGTTTTAATTAATTTTTTTTGTAAAATTTTTGGACTATATTTTATTAGCCTAATTATGTAATGAAAAATAAAAAAGAATTAATAAATTTCTTGATATATTTTCTGTTTATAATAGTTGGCCTGATGTCACCTTCTCCAACTTCTTTGGTTGCATGAAAGACTTGCAGATAGATTCCACTCCAATCGATTTATTTAAAAGCAGTTTCTATGGTATGAACATTGGCTGCTCCGACAGGGTGAGCAAATCGTTTATTTTGAGGATCTCCTTCACTCGCATTGAAATTTTGTGTTAGACAAGAACACGAAACCGTCCTATAGGAAACGAACATAGTGAAATTTTGAATTAAAATATAGACGGTCAAAACGTGGTCAATTCAGTTTTGATTTTTAAAAATTATTAATCTAGTTTTTGAAGTTTTAACGCCTTTTAAATGCCTCTCACACTTTTTCTATTTAAACATGGGGTTTGGCGTAATTTCTTTGTGATTTAACATTTCGGTGCTGAGCAGACAAATTTTTTTTAAACATTACAGCGGTAGAAGAAAGTCAGTTGCCAGTTCTTGCTTTCTTTTATCATGTAAGAACACTATACTGTTTTATGAAGGAGATTTGTGGCGTCAACAAAAACCCGCAGGCAAAAATTTTTAAAAAATCCGAAGGCGAAAAATAAAAATTTTATTACCTGTACGAGCATCTTAAAAAATCAGCTTTTAATAACGTGATGCCATCCCATTTGCAAAATTTCTAATTAAAAAAAATAAGTTAATTTCTACAGCAAATAAAATCGAGAAAAATGTCATTTTGAGCACGTGATTATATAAAATGAAATAAATAAAAAAATGTGACATTTTTTAAAACATTAAATGCGAAACAAATTTTTTTGGGTCGTTTGCAATACTAAAGTCACTCATTCAGTGAAACAATTAAACTGAATAAAAATATAATTCAATTTGCCCGAGCACGGGGTGCTTGACCATTCAAGAAATGTCCTGACATGATACATTGAAATATGCGTAGCAGATTTCATTTTAATCTTTTATATTTACACTGATTAAGAAAACGATTTTTTATGTTTCCGGTGTGGGAAAAAAGTTAATATTGTATCACATCGTATATTTCTGATAGTTAAAAGTTCGATTTCTTCTTCTTCACACGGAATTTCAAAAATTGAGATAGGTTCTGTTGTTTTTTTTAATGATTGATGACTGATGTTAGCTTTGTAATTCTATACTGTTTTTGTACTTTCGGTTTTACAAAATAGCTTGCATTAATATTTTCATATCTTTTAAATAAGTTTTAATATTTTCATATCTTAATGGCATATTAATAGATTTATTAAATTAAATCGTGAATCCATACAATTGATGGTTGTGAATTCATGAAAAGTGTTTTTCAAGACTTGACAATATTTGCTATAATGAATAATAAATCAAAGATTGAAAAGTAGATATAATAAAGACAAAAAAAATCGGATATCTTTATGAAAGTGTGTTTAGAAGAACCTTTTGTGTATTGCGATGGATTATGCAGTTGATTAATCGCATGCGAATAATTGCTTCTGCTCTTCTGCAGCCTCTAAAAGTTGCAACTTTCAAAGGTGAAGGCTACCTGGAGTTGAATGGCCAAGTTCTGCCAAGAAACTCCAGCATCACCTTCTCCTTTTTGACTAGTCAAAGTGATGGACTCTTACTTGTGTCTACCTTCAAAGGACAGCCGGGAATGAAACAAGATCATCAACAGGTATTTATGATTTATCTTGTTTTCCTTTTATGAAATAGCGTATTCTCATCTCTCCTGTATCAAAATATCGTAATCGAGTTTGCCAAAATATTTTATTGATGTAAATTATAGGTTAGCTACATCCAAGGACAGAAATAGTTGGAGGGGGGGGGGGTCATGATTATCATCCCAAAACAGTATTTTGCTGTTTGGAAGGAATGTTGCAGTACTGTTAGTTACATCTGAACGGTTGATCGGCCCTGTATTAATGTTTGATTTTAAAAAAAATCCTCAATTGAAACAACTTAAGTAAAAGAATGAAATAAATTGGTTTATTGTTACAATTTTTATTTTGTCTGTATGTGTGGAATTACATATCCAAACCTCTTAAAAGTTCGACGAATACTCAATTTTATTAATTTATCATAGAACACCTTTGTGTTAAGTCTTTGTTCTGAGATGTAATACTTTATATAAAGTCGTGTCAAGCGAATGTGTCTTTACAAGAGTATCATAGATTTCTTGATAGAGATTTTGGGATTGACAATTGCTCATTAATGATTTCAGAAACAAAAGTCTGTGCAACAGCTACACGTGGAATAATTCTTTTCAAAACCTTATAAAAATACAGAAAGGAGTTTAGAAGTCTGCAAAAAAAATTGTGGTTTTTGCTAATGTTAGAGATATATAATGTTCTCAAGAAGATTCTTCTATTCAGAGCCGACCTTCTCTACGTAGGGGCACGGATGCAAAAAACAAATTGGGGCCTTTTTTTCCAAAATCAAAAAATATATTAGTACGAACACAAATTACTACTGTATGTTTATTTAAATTGTGATGCTATTCAGGAAAATTACAATTTTTTTTTTCAATTCCTCTTTCAATGATTAGTATAGCAAAAGCATTTAAGCGTTCTGCGCTCTTGCTTAACCGACGACAATTCTTTATTAATTTTTTTAATTAAATGTGAAAATAGATATTCTGAGAGGTTTTTGAAGCCAAGTTAGAGACTTTGTGCTTGCCCCCCTGTGGGATTTATCTTGCCGAACGTAGACAAATCTCTGCCGCCGCCTTTGTTGCATATGTGAAATTCGGTTTGCGCCCTTTCACCAAATATGCACAATTCAATCGAACAGAGAGTGAGATCTGTCTGTGAGAAGTTTACTTTCCGGTCCATCCATTCCCTTCGAGTCTGATGATTTAGAAACGCGAATAGATGGCTGAATAAAACTAAGCACATCTATCGAAGGGTTGAACGTCTGCTGACATGCTTATTTATGAATGTTGGATAGCAAATACTTAAAAATTCAGTGGTTCGGACTAATGGAATTTGGTTGTGATCTTACAATCAGCTTTGTATTTGAATTTTGGTGAGAGTGAGGCAGTCAGCTCAAAATTGCATCCAGTGTGAGGCACAAATTGCGTCATATTAGTATATGAGATAGTTGAGGGGAGAATGCTCTATTTTTTACATTTATTAAGATGGTCTGATAAATAACGATCCATCGGAACTGCCCCTGTGTAGATAATTTGCAGAGATTTTTACTATAATTGCCTACTCATTTATTTCTTGGAAAAGCTTAGAGGTTAATAGCTTTCTCGTGAAACACTTGCTGACGATGCTATAAGGTAATAAGTTATGGTTCAGATTCTACTTAAACGCCTTTCACGCACTTCCACTTACACACGCGCACGTGAATATGCCTTTATCTATCGAGGGCTCTAATTCAGTCTCTATACTAATCTATTCTAAAGAAGAAAAAATTGTATTTTCTTTTTCAGAATTATTATTCAGTGGTGCTTAAAGATCAACGTATTGTGGTGATGTTTAACAGCGGAAGCGGCGAAATACAAATGACGTCCGATCGTACGATCACGAGAAACTCTTTCCATACAGTGAATATAATTAGGAAAAACAGGAGGTAAGGTTCGATTTTTCATATCAGAAAGATTTTGTTATTAAATGCATGTGGAATAAGAATATTGGCCTAATCGAATAATTCATCGGCGGATGTATAATCTGCTTTTTTATGCATTTAAAAATCGAATAATCTTCATAGTGTTGACTATGAAGATTATTCGGAATATTAACTGAGTATTTTAATTAATTTTTTTAAAAAAAATTAAAGCTCTTTCAGATTGAATATCTACTGCTCAAGACATGTCAAAGCGTTTTAATTTTGATATTACATAATTTACGCGACTTTCAAAATACATTTCGTTGCTTCAGAGAAAATATTGTTCTTTTATTTCTAGCACTTTTTATTTCTATCTTTTTCTGAATGCCATATTCAGAAAAAGATAGAAAAAGAATCGGTCATGAACTTTTAAGTTCGTAATCAATTTCTTACTTTATATGTTCGATGGAGTTCATTCGGAGGACTAAAATAGACTATGAAGCTACTGTTTAACATTATAGAGGCATCAAGGTAAACAGTAACTATATAGTGCATTTAAGGCCGTTATCAGTGGAAAAATGAATATATTTCTAAAGGCAAATTTTGTACTGATTGAGGGGCTTCCTTAATATTGTCAAAATATACTGAAGTGCTAAAATAAACTGTCTATTATCGTGTAGAGCCCCCACGAGGACGCAGAAAAGCTGCAGTACAGAGTGGCATGGAACTCATTTGTGAAGATATTCTGTAGACAGTACACATCATGTTTCTTGTAGGGTATGGGAGTGTCCGCAAAGTATGGAAGTGAGAGGTGGGGGAAATATCCTAAGGACAGCCCATTGCAAAACATCCCGGATATGGTCGATAACGTTTAATTCAGAAGAATTAGGTGGCCAAGGGAGGGAAAGAATTTAGAAGAATGCTACTCTGTAGCTACGTAGACATTTACGGTGGTGTATTATCCTGTTGGAATTGTTCACATCTGTCAGAATGCACACAAAACCTGAATGTATGCAGAGAGTCAGAAAGGATGTTAATATTACCGTTGACCTGTCAGGGTAGAGTCAACTCACATCAACGATCCCATTTCATCATGTCAACTTCACGTATCCCTTACCCTCACCGAGACTCCATTAGTTTGAGCAGTTCCTTGTAAACATGAGAAATCCATAGATGCATGGATTGCTCATTTTCATGGATTCTCTACACCCGTATAAACTCATCCACCCGATGCACTTGGAAACGTGACTTCTTAGACCGTAAAAGGTTTTTTCCAATCATTAAGAGTCCAATGGCTACGATACGAGCCCAGGTAAGATGCAGAGTTGTGTGCTGCTGAATCATCAGTGGTACACGAGATGGTTTGAGACTGCGAAAGCCCACATCAATTAGGTTACGTTGCATAATACATATACAGACTCTTGTTGTTAATTCAAATTTGAGTAACAATTTGCAATACACACAGCAATTTAAGGAACTGTTGAACTTCTATCTTGTTCTTTTCAGGAGTCTATGATCTCGTTCTATCATGGCCTTTTTCAATCCGCACCGCTGTCGGGGATTTGAGGTTTACCGGATGCCTGGTATTCTTCGTACACCCTAGAAAAGGCTTGGCGGGAAAATCCAAATTCCATCTCTACTTCCCTCTTTCCTGAGCCGTCGATTAACCACCGTGAAAAATCACTTAAATCATGATAATCTGCCATTATAACAGCAAGAATCGATGTAACAACCTCTTCAGACACTGTTGTCTTATATACTCACTATCAATCGCATCACGCTACACTTATTGGTTGAGCACCTCCGTTATTTGCATACAACATGCTATTCCAGTTTTTCTGGCTCTTCAGTGTACGAACATGAATAATTAATCCCTTCGATAAAACATAAATTCCCACCATCAGCACTCACATATTCTTTACACCATGATGCTACCGCGTCCAACAATTATACATAAACTTTTAGATAGAGTCGATTGATTTTATTTCCTATGAACCATATGGACCATCTTATGGATATTAAATTTTGCTTAATTATTAAAAGAATCGCTTCTCAGAATTATTAAGTTCACTATAACTTACTTTATTAATTACATTTTCTCACTGTCTGAAGTGTCATTTTAATGTTGTAATCAATCTGAAAGTGAGATGCGATTGATTATTTTGGAATTACTTTAAGCATAATGTTTCTTATACGTGATCGACGTTTTATCGAGGGTCTTCCGAATCGCTACTTTCCTTCAAATGTTTGAAAAAAGGAAATGGGGCTCATGGTGTTTTTGCAAAATATATTTTGTGCGATAGATTTCTATTTATTAACAACTTAACAATATTTTTCAGAAATAATCAATTATTTTCTCACTGAGTCACCTAATCGCGAATGGCTTTAAAAATTCTATTTTAGGACAATAGTCTTCAAGATAGAGTTTAAAAAAAGGGTTTCTAGTTTTCACGACGCTTACCTTAACACCTCTTTTGAAAATTTACTTTTAGTCAGTAGTAAAATGTTTCAGTATTTTTGAATACAGGAACAGTTTTTTCATGATAGTTTGCAATATCTTTTAAGTATTTAATTTAAAATAAAAATGAGCCGCATTTTATGAAAATGGATATTTTCTATAAATTCATAGAAAAGATTCAAATGAGCAAATTTTAGTAATTTATGAAACTAAGAAGATTTTACCCACTGAATATAAAAACAGATACCTTTGATTTTTTAGTTTGATACTGCGATTGGATGATCAAAAAGAAGCCGATATTCTTCTACCACGCGCTACTGCGGAAATCCCTAGTCCTCAGAAGGGCGGCCTCTTCTTTGGAGGAGTTAAAAGAGACATCGATGTGGGTGGCATCACAGCGACCCAACAGCCATTCGTTGGCATCATCCAAGATGCAGTCTTCAATGACAAGTGAGTAGAATTAACGATTTCCCATTGGGGCATAAGAATGCTTGGTGAATTACGACGTTTTTTTCTTCTTTTACTTACTTAGCCGGTGTCCTGGCATAGAGGAAGCGCGTCTTCAACATGATCTGAACGTCTCGGTTCGCGCAGGGGTGTTCTGTGTTCTATCTGTGAGGTGCGTGAATGTGGCCTCTGTAAAAAGATGTGCAAGCGAATATGCATATGAAGTAGCTAATGAAGTAGCTACACATGAAGTAGCTAATTCGTACTCTTGACCCTATTTGGTGCTACTGAAGAAACAAGTGACGCTCACTCGGCTTAAACCATTGACAGATTTGTCAGCGGGCTTTTAAAGCGTCATAAGTAATAGCAACTTTCTTGTATACGAAATATAGAGAAAACAATGTAATCGCCAAAAAGGAGAAAATCAAAAAAAAAAAATCTCTTCACTTTTGTTTAAATTTCAGCCACAAATCTGCCCATTTCAGATGTTTCTTGAGTCCGAAAAACAAATTTTTAACATTGTATCTGTCTGTCTCTGTATCTGTGAACGTAATTGAAAATCACTTTTAACTTCACGGATGAAATTCGACATATCGCTTTTACATTAAATTTGTAAATTTTTATCAGATATTGAGCGAAATCCATTCACGAGAAGTCTGTCTGTCCGGCTATCCGATATAATTTAACTTACAATGGGGAAAGGAAAAGAGCTGAATGGATGAAATGGGTGCAGAGTTTGAACAATGATTGTGTAGATACATATCAAATTCTGAACCGGCTTGACTGTCCAAAGGCTCCAAAGACTTGACTGTCTGCACTTTCATAAGATTGTAAATGCGATTATTCTAAACCACAATGACTTGAATAAACGAAATTTGGTATGGGACTTTTTGACTACCTTTTTACTAAATATTAGGAATTAATTGTCTAAAAAAGTCAAGGATCATAGGATAAATTTAGTAAAATTGATAATTCACCCCAAATATCAATATTTTGTAACTATTGTTCGCTAATGTCATGCAAGCCATTCATAGCCTTAGACCAAGTCCAGAAATTTTTCCTTTATCAGAAAATATGCAAAAAAAAAAAAGTTCCAATAGATTTGTCCTGCTTAGTTAATAAATTTTTCAAAGTCAGTTTTGTAACATTTCTTACTTATAATTTCTCGTATTGAAAGCATACAAAATGAGAGCATTCTATCACACATAGTGTATAGCAATCGTCAAAAAAATTCGAATTCGTTTTGACAAATCTTCAGTTTCAAACCTCCCTGAAAAAATACATTTTTAGAATTATGCCTGTAAACATGATGACTCGAAAACATTTTGAAGCTAATGGAATAAATATTAAATGTAAATTTCAGAACGTGTTTGAATTTGTAGAACACCCATATTAAATATTTTTGTTTCATAGCATGGCAACATTATAATTACAAGAAGCTAGAATGTATAAATAACTAGTTGGAAAATATTTAATACACAATCGCAGCTTAGGAAGTACAGACACGCATCCTAAATTCGATCCAAGTCTGACAACGGGTTCAAGGGCCGCACAGCTGAGCGTAGTAACTTTTGAAAAAAAAAACGCATTGAATTGCATAAATGAAATTTGGTTTGTAAAATTTTTACTAAAATTATAGTTCTGTGTCGAATTTTTATTCTTATAGGTAGACAAAAAAAAAAGTCTAACACTTGAATTGGCCAACTTGGTTTCTTTATTATGCTATGAATTTCCACAACTAGTTGAGGTGTTTATGGCTTACCTCAAGTTTCACAATTTTTGTGCTGAGTGGGAAAGGAAAGTTTTAGAGTCCATGTTATAAATAATAAAACAAAAAAGTTAGATTCAGATCAGTAATTGATAAATTCTTTTTAAAAGTAATATGGTCTAATTTAAAATAGAAATTTGGAAACTAATAAGGTTTTAAATTTAATTGCATTAGAAACACTTATATTTAAATTTTTGATAGTATTGTTCATGGTATCTTGAGAGTTCATTCAATATTTTCGATGTTAATAGAAGCATATTTTTAAAGACTATCATTATTTTTATTCTTTTCTGTTTAAAAATATTTTTTTCACACACTTGTGCAAAATTTCCGTCATGAACACATCATGAAATAAGTGAAAAGTTGATTACAAAATGCCATATGTACAAACACGAAATAGATAAAGCTCTATAAAAGGATTTAATAATTTTTATTTTAAACAAATCTGCCATCTTGGAAATTGCTTTATATGTTTGAAATCGATGTCTTTATTCCTCCATTTCAGGTTGCTGAGGTTTGACGAACAAGTGAGTCATAAAGGTGTCGATTTTGGACAACCAGATATAAAGAGCGTGTCCGAGGAATTTTTCCAAAAAATGGCACCTTCACCCCCTGGAGAGAGTTGTTCAACTTACTTTCGAATCGAAGACAGTGCTGTTTATCTGCAACGTGAAAAGCCAGTTGAACTTCGACTGACGAAGAAAAATATCTCTAACATGTAATCAATTCGATATGTTTATTTACCGCCCAAACTTTATTCAATGTAGTTTGAATGTAAAGTAGATAACGGTTTTTTTTTTCAAGTATTCTTAACTGGCATTTACGTTCCTCTCGTTAATGACCCCCCTTTTTATAACTTCAAATTTCTAAATGCTTTAAAGACCAATGTAGATGGCTTTTCTTAATATGTTTCTATTCTCACGGTTTGCATCTTTATTCTTATGGTCTTTTAACAAGTGTAATACTGTCATTTCTTTCTTATACAATTGCATTTATTTGTAATAAACACAATTGTACACGCGGAAATATTTAAAACATTTTCCATTCCAAAGTATATACATATTATAACTTAATCAACTATTAGGCCATAAATAGAATGGGCGAGCGCACGCACGTCCCCCCACACACACTATGGTGTTGCCGAATTTGACCGACAAATTCAAAGGGGTGATAGTAGGCATAAGAAGGATAAAGAATCACTATACAACCCAAACGACGTTTTGTAGGTGAAAATCGCAAAAATTATGAGAGTCAAAGAGAACTTTTGGAAACTGTAAAAAATTATTTAAAAAGTAACAAATGGCGTATCAACTATGCATTTTTTTAAAAAAATTAAAGCACTTTCTTAAATATTTTTTTCCTGCGGATTTGATGAGATTGGGGGATATAAATTATTGAAAACGAAATAGTAGTTTACAACCCATATTTGCATATATATTAATGGAAAATTAAAGCTTGAAAATGTGAGGAATTTTATATTTTATAATTTGATATAAGCATGTAGTCTGTGAGCTGGGAAGTTTTAAAATTATTTAAGAAACACTAAAATGGGAACCAGAAAACATTACTGCAACATCAGTGCCGATGTTTGCAAAAAGCCTTGCCAAAGATACGGTCGTAGTTAATGTTTATTCAGTGAAAATCACAAAAAACAGGCACCGAAAACACAATGGGTTCGGCCCTATGAATACGAGGAATAAGAACAAGGTAAACGAGAAGACACCTTCTCGTATGTAAAATTTTCGTGCTTTAGAGAAAAATAAAAGCAACACGCAAGTATTCATTAATGAGCATTGCAAAAATGATGGTAGTTAAACTTCATTCGCAAACTACAAGTTGGATTTCACGAATGTAACTGAAACGTGCTGGTGCTCCGCCATACAATAGCCAAATGTTCTGTTGTACAATTGTCGGTGTTCCCTGCACTAAATCCGAAAAACGACGTACTTTGTGCTGCTGAGGCGTTCAGGCAGAAGACACGGTTCACATAAACGACTCTGCCCAGATGTTAATATCAAACTTGTGTGGTACGCTTGACGAGATAGTGATGTGGAGATTTCCGAATGACCAAATATTCGAATTGTGCGTGTTGAAGGCATCCTCTTTCGCAAAGCAGGCTTCATCTGAAAATAAAACTCTAGGAGAAAAATGCGAATTTTCATGTGTGGCATCAAGCATCCGACTTGCGAACTCCAACCGATTTACGATTTCCATTAAAAAACGTTACCTCGACCCTATGTTTTCTGGTTATTTCTCATCTGTCGTCGTCTCTTCCTTTCAAAACCTTCCATTTTAACCTCGGGCAAACTCCGCCTCTCTTGTTCACATTGGTGACGCTGAAGATGCCGATAATTCTTCCAATAATTTTTCAGAAATATCCACTGTGGTCAGTAGTTGACCGTGGGAATATTTGCTAATTATCCACCCTCTTAGCAGACCCTCCACAATAGGAAAATATTCACATCTGGAGGTTTTACCCCGATTTCTTTCTTCAGAGGGCCGTAAAACGCATGTGTGATTCTTTATCCGGACTCTATTCAAGTCTAAATGGTCCCATAGGGAAATATTTGCATCTGGAGATTTCGACATGCTTTTTTTCTTCAGAGGGCCGTAAAACGCATGTGAGTCCATTATCTGGACTCTATTCATGTTCAGAGGGTAACATCAAAGGTGAAGAATCACAAAGGCGTACCACAAAAGAAAGAATCGTCTCACTCTGGCCAGATGTAATAATGTTTAAACATGTGTCTCTTAGAAAGGGAGAGAAATTTTACGACTTCTTTACTACTATCCTTTCTCTGAATTTATCTTTCGAATTTGTCAACGCTGTCTGCAAACGTCGGTACTGATGTTGCAGCGATGTTTTCGGTTCACATTTTAGTCTTTCTTAAATATCTTTAAAAAAAAACCCTGTTATCACACTACACGCTTATATCAAATTATAGAAAATAAAATTCCTTGTATTTCCAAACTTTTATTTTTCTTCAATTTTTTCCCCATAGTTTTGCAAATAGAGGTTCTAAACTTCCTTTTCATTTTTAGTAATTTAGGGCTCCTTAGATCACGAAATCCGCATGTTAGCGGCATTAAGTTTTTTCAGCAATGTATTTTCACTTAAAGGAAAGCATGTTTGAAGTAACATTTGCTATTTTTTTAAAATTAATTTTTAAAGTTACCAAAAGCTTACCGAATCTATATTTTTGCTATTTTCACCTACTAAACGTCGTTTGGGATCCTGAGGCATACAGTGATTCGTTTTCCTCCTGACGCCTACTATCACCCTTCTGAATTTGTTGATCGAATTCGGCAACACCCTTTCTACAAGAATATCCTCAAAAAGTGGAACAAACTTTTATTTCCTTAAATATTGCATCCAGGCGTTTTCTTTCAGACTCCAAAAAATAAGATAAACCGTTATACGAAAACGCTTTGACTTTTGTGGAAGTAAATACAGACAAATTAAATTCCATATCTCCATAGTATAAAAGTGTCAGTTAGTAAAATGTATATCTTACTTTCATCTATGTGCACACAACTTCACATCGCTATCTGCAAATCTGAAACTTCACATTGTTATCTGCAAACGTCGCAGGGACTTGTTTATTTTGATAGGTAGAGAGACTAATCATACGTTTTGATGAAAACATTTATTACAAAAATGCAAATTTATTCACTACGGGAAAACTATCATATTTAAATAGTAGTGCATCATTCAATAATTATGATTCGCTAATCATACATAATGTTGTTCATTTGAGTATGAATGTCCAGCATCGATAACTGCCTAGTCTTCCCAATTTCCGCATTTTTTTTTTTTTGTCTTACCTTATTGAGAAAAGCGAATCCGACAGTTAAATTTAAACAGAGGGAATTCACGTATTACAATAATGAATAAATAAATAAAGGATTGTTTTTTAAAATCAAATAATGAAATCTCCTCACACATTTCAGCTTCAACATGTCCCTCGAATACAGAACGTTTTACCAAGCTGGAAACATAATTTCTCTCTCCAACAATCCGAAAAAAATGCAGCTGTCTTTATTTTTAGAAAAAGGTTTGTTAAATCTGTACTACTTGCAAAGAAAAGAAAAGAAATTAGTGAAGAGCGATGCTGTATTGCCTGTTGGTAAATGGCATGAGGTAAGGTATAATCAACATTTCTGGAATCAAATTTATTTTTGAAATCGGCTTTTAAAATTCTTAATTTTTATGATTCCCTTTAGATAGTTAACTGTATAATGTTTGAATATGCATTGAGAATCTGTAATATCTGAATTCATTTTTTTGTAATATTTTTTTTTATTTACCTTTTTTTTATATGTATGAAGAAATAATTTTATAATGGATTTTTTTCTTACCTGATTTAATAGTTTTAAAATTAAGTTCATTTACATATTATCAAAACCAATATAAAGTTTTTTATGTATATTTTCAGAATTAAATTATCAGTTTAATGATTAAATTTTGAATCCATATGTATCCACCCGCTGAAGAATTTTAGAAAGAAAATATACTCGTATATCTTATCTATAATATTTATCTATTATAATATTGATAGTAAACCAAAGACTAAATAGTTGAAATTAGTTTTTAAAAATTCCTCCATTTTAGTTTTCTAATAAGACAGGGTTTATAAAACCTGTTTCATTCAAAGAATGTTTTTTTTTCTTGACTGTTGTTGCTTAAAATATTACTCTGTATTTTTGCATTGACTTCCCTTCAGTAAGTATAGATATCGGATTTCAGATAACGTTATTAAAGAATGGAAGACATGTGACGGTGTTTCTAGATAAGCAAAAGAGTTTTTTCGTGAGCGTTCCCAAGCGACTGTCGTTCAAGACCCTGGATATTGGAGGCGCTTCTGTTGCTCTTCACGAGGTATCGAACATCTCAATTACTAAAATCTGAATGAATCGGAATTAAATTATAATTTGGTTCTGACGATTTGGTTGCTGACTTTTGATGTCAAATGGACGAGTGCAAAGAGGATCGCAAAGAAATAAATACAAAAGAAGGGGGGAGGGTAACTCCTTAATCATCAAAGTATTCCGCCTCATCAACCAACTCGTCAGCAAATGTCCATTTACTAGTCAACCCCTGTCCCAATGTCATGCTGATCTGATTTATAAAAATGTCTTTATATAACTGTTAAATATGGACTACCTGTTTACAAATCTATTGATATGTATCAAGTTTTAAAATAAAACGAAAGAATTAATGTAACATAAGAAATTTTTGTTTTACCATCCAGTCTTAGTATTCCAGTTTGACAAATCCAAAATTTAAAGCCACATTTTGGAAGAATCGAGAAATCCAATATTTATTTATTTCGGAGTACATGAAAAATATAAAAATAACGAAATTTATTGATCCCTATCGCATGTTAATCATATATTACTCATATGACATAGGTCTATGAAAAAGGTGAACTCTATAAAATAACGGTACCAAATGTAAGCAGACAGGAGAAAAATAAGTATGATTACTTGAAGAATAAAATGAATAGATGTGTACAAAAAGTGCTTGAGATATTAAAAATGTAGCAGAATTATCGCATGAAGAGAAGTTAATCGATCTCAAGAGCGATAAAATTCGATTCCGAAAAGGTTATAATCTGCAAAAGTGTGTCATGTGAATATATAGATGTTCTGTAAGATCCCTTTACAAACTTTAAGGATATTGTAAATTTCTATTCCATTAAGTCTGCGTTATCCATACTCACTTCTTTTACTGAGTTTCCTGCAGCACATCTTCTCTCCAGGCGCTTTTCCGGCTCCTTTGCCAAAAATGCATTCAATTCATGTTCATTTTTTAAGCGTTTCCTTCTTGATTTATTAAAATAGTCTTCCTTTAGTCAAAAATTTCTTTTTATAAAAAAATGGCATAAATGGCATTACAACCTTTACTAAATGTGTGTAGATTTGATGAAAAAATAAAAATAAGTAAAGGAAATAGAATAACATCGCTCAATATACAGCAGCATCTCGATTTCCCGAATTTTACAAGAGGATTTGAGAACAAGTAACAACTAATAACGAGTATTTCTTTTCTTGACGACTAATGGTATTATGACATTTATATCAGATACGGGGGAAAATCGTCATGGTTTTCAAGACATTTTTTTTTCTTCTTCTTTCGCTTTTAAAATTGTGGTGCATTCGATGAGTGGTGACATGGTGTTGTAACTTGATGTTTTTGAAAGTGCATAGTCAACTACTTGACTACTAACTTGCTCATTTCACCTTTTGAAGAAAAAGAAAATGGTATTATGGTGTGGAAATTGTATTGAACTGTGGTAAAACAGAAAATAATATTTTAAGATTCTACCCTGAACATTAAACTTAATTCTATCCTATTTCATATTATTTCTAAATTATAAAATTATATATATAATAAATGTATTTATAGCATCAAGAGCATTTCAAAGGCTGCTTCCGAAATCTGAAATTTAATGCAATAGATAAGAAAATTCCGTCTGATATCGCATGTACTAGCCATGTGGAATTCGGAAATTACTTTACTGGAAAGGGATTCATCTTGCAAGGTAAATTCTTTTATTAAGATTTTTGTTCATTTGTCTTCTCGACTATATTATTCATGACTATAACTATATTATATAACTATAAACTATATTATTCATGAGAGAGAGCGGAAATTTTTGTATATAAATGCAAAGAGAAAATGTGATCATCAAAACATTCTGCTTCGAAATCTGGAAGTCATTTATAATCCTAAATCTGGGGGAAATAATGCTTTTGGAATTCTGCCTTATAACTCATACAGCTAAGAACTGATGAAATTTGACGAATTGTCAAATTTTGGACGCAATCCAAATGCAAGAAATTTTTTTGCCCACCCGTGAGCCTTTAAACAATTGTATTTGAAAATTCAAGTGAACCACATGAATACGATTGAATAGTAATCACCGAAAATGTTGAGAAATTTTAAAATTTTAACCTAATCAAGCGATAGGAATAATTATTGTCCTGAAGTGCAAATTCTATTCATTTCTCTATGCGACTAAGTGTAATTTGAACCATTATTTTCGGGAAAAAGTTGTAGGATGAATATTTTCAATTTATTAGAATCTCAAGATTCAGAAAACTCGATTCATATAAATAACCTAATTTGATTTCTTGTATTTTCCCTGAGATTGAAATAATTTAAAACGATTAAAAGTTGTCTTAGTATCATAACCTACAAAATGCCCACTGAACACCCCTTGCCGATCTCTTAATTTCGGATGGTTCATGAAAGTGGTATCTGGTGAGATGGCTTTGCGCCATTAATGAAATTGCCTACAACGCTATCTGATAGAAAAACACTGAATTAGCATTCATGTCTCGAAAACAGATCGAGAGAGGGGGGAAAATGATATACTAAGATGTATATAATTTAGTAGGAATGATATACATCTTATTATATCATTTAGTAGGAAAAGACACCTTGCTGACGTTAAGGTGAAGAATAGAAACGGTTGAAACGTGCATTTCTTTTTTCGTGATTTCCTACATTGTGAGTCAGGCTGCTTGAATGGAAGGCGATCTTCGATCTTGTCTTTCGAGCAAAACACGCCACTAAAATGTGGCATTGCTTGAGATTCTAAAGTGGATGTACCATCAGACCACAGTCTAGGAACCGTCTTTCCAACCAACAATAGATTCCTCAACCTTAAACCAAATTAAGAACTTTCCCCCAAATTAAGAAGTTTAATTAGAGACAGAAATTTTGCCAGGAAGACTTTTAAAAAAATCAGAGATCCGGTCTTCAAGAGATTCATGAATGCCCTAAATAAGGGCATCGAAAAGCTAAATAACGAACTCAATAATATCGAATTCATCGACAGAATTATAAACTCCACCGCGGAAGACGGATCAATCTATAAATTAGTAAACTCCTATAAAAATAAAAAACATAAAATTCCGCCCCTTAAAGGCCAATCTAGTATTGCTGATAATGACTTAGATAAAGCAAACTGCTGGGTGGAAAGCCTTGAGAAACAATTTAAATTAAATAACATCTCTGATAAGGACACAGAACTACTTGTAGATAATACAGTCAATTGCTTTCTGGACTCCCTACCCACTAGCTTTAATGACTACTCCCCTGCCACCACTAAAGAAATTAAAGACTATATTCAAAAACTTAACGTAAAAAAGGCTCCTGGCCTGGATAATATTAATAATAAAATGCTAAAACTCCTCCCAGACAAATTCATTCTATACCTAACAAATATTATTAATAGTATAATTAAAATTGGCTACTACCCCAATGCGTGGAAAACAGCAGCTGCTATCCCTATATTAAAACCGGGCAAAGATCCCACGGAACCTAGCAGCTATCGACCTATCTCCCTACTTCCCTCAGTAAGCAAAGTTGCTGAACACATAATACTTAAAAGATAAAACACTTATTTGGATTCCAACAATATTCTGGCCCCTGAGCAATTTGGTTTCCGAAATGAACTTTCCACCACGCATCAATTAATTAGAGTGGTAGAATATATAGAGGAAGGTCTGGAAAATAATCAAAAAACGGCAGCCGTTCTCCTATATATCCAGAAAGCTTTCGACAGAGTTTGGTAAAATGGCCTTATTTACAAGCTCATTAATTACAATACTCCCCCGCACTTAGTCAAAATTATCATCTCCTACCTCAGCAATAGATCCTTTAAAATCAAAATTAATAATGAATATTCTATAATTAAACCGATACTCGTAGGAGTACCACAAGGATCTAAGCTGGGGCCGGTACTATTCACTGTTTATATAAATGACATTCTCAGACAATTTAACACTCTATTATGTATGTACGCAGGCGACACAGCAATACTAGCGCGAAACAACAACCCTAATATATGTTACAATAGCTCTCAATAGACATCTAAAAACTCTTGAAGACTGGTTTTTAAAATGGAAAATTCAAATCAACGCAGAAAAAACTGAAGCAATTAATTTTTATAGTGGCAGACAGATTAGAAATTTCCCCCCAATTAAGATTAAAGATAAAATTATCCCGTGGTCTAAGGAATGTAAATACTTAAGTGTCATATTAGACAGTAGATTGACTTGGAAGCCCCACTTTAACTACATAACCAAAAAGTTTCGAGACCTAACTCGTAAATGTTATCCCTTAATTTCTCGAAACTCCAAATTGACCAGGAAAAACAAAATACTTATTTACACCACCTATGATTGCTATATTTGCGTCCAGTAACCACCTATGCCTGCCCTGTGTGGGGTTATGCACCTAAACCTAATTTGGCACATGTAGAAAGATTACAAAATAGACTAATGAGAAGAATATGCAATATGAAATGGTTTATGCCCACCTCATGCATGCACAAAGATCTTGAGTACCCTACCTTAAAAGAATTCATTAAAAAATTAGCAATTAAATTCTTCACTAGTATGGAAAAAATTAATAATCAAGCGGTCCAAAATATCCCAAATTACAGCCCCCTACCTAACTCCAGAAGACCTAGACGTGTTCTACTTTAATTAATTATGCTCTCTCAATTCTAATCTTACATAACTCCACACAGAGTAATTAAACGTTATAGTATTAATTAAACTCCCAAAAGTCTAACTGACTCTGTTCAAATGATTAGCTCACACTCACAATAGCCAATCAAAGCACATCCTGACACCCACCCCCTCCACTCCACCAGCTGAACTCTACTGAGATCCCCGCTGATGATGATGATGCAATAGCATGGATTCAGATCTATACCATCACCAGCCAATCAGAACACAGGCTCTGAGCTTTTCCAGATCCATCGCAAGCACTAGACTTCGTCGCAGAGTATCATGCAAGCTATTTCCTTTTTTCTGACCTCAACCATGGAAGAGGGCAGACGCAATGTTTCGAGCTCCAAGCATGCAATTTTGTCGAAAGAGCTACAACGGGCCTTAGCCCAAATTAGTTCGGAAAACTCTAACTCACCTTCGACTTCCTACCCCACTAGCTATAGAAGCAGTAATAGTGTCACACCTAGACTTACCAGAACTAACTCCAACAGTTCATTGTTATTTGTAAAGAGCACACAGAGACCTGTTCCCCACGTAAAACCTCTGAAAATCCTATGGATGTTGAAGTCCAAGATGTCCCTACCAAAAGATCGGCAGACCCGGACGGTTTTCAAATAGTCTCTCCTAAAAAATCAGCCAAACAAAAAAAGATAGATGAAAATCCCTCCCCCGCAACAACAGAAAACAGATTCTCTACACTGCTACAACAACAACCTGAAGAAATAAAAGAAAAGAAAATCATTCCTTCCATCAATCTACAACTCACAAGCCATTACAACATCACGCTGCAACAGATCCATAAGGAGTTTCCAGGAACCATCAACAAGTTCACAAATAACATGATCACAATCACCCCAGAGACAGAAATACAGAGAACCGAAATCATAAAATTCCTTGATGACGCAGGAGAGCAGTACGTCCTTTCCGAGAGCCCAGATAGCAGACCACTCAAAGTCATCACCAAAGGCCTTCCAGGAACCTCAGCAATAGAGGAAATTAAAACCGCACTCTCCGACAAAAAATATGAAGTAGAAAGAATAGCCCAACTTAAAAACTACAAAATGAAGACCCTCTATCCCATCTTTTTAATAGACGTAAAGAAAACTCCAAATGCCAAAAACATTTATAATGAAACCAACCTCTTTCACCTGAAAATTAAAGTCGAGACCTAATGAAAGAAACCAACTGCTACCATGTGTTTTAACTGCTCCGGCTTTTTTCACTCCTCCAGGAACTGTAAGATAACTCCGAAATGTATTAAATGTGGCAGAGAACATACAACTAGAAACTGTCAGCATAAAGAAATAATCCAAGATCCTAGATGCATTAATTGCAAAGAGACTGGTCATCTCGCCTCCTGGAAAGGTTGTGTCAAGTATCCCAAGCTCACCTACTGATTTAATAAACCCTCTTATGCAGAAATAACAAGAAAACCTGATCCAAGAAACAACCCATCTGAAAGTACCCATCAACGAGTTCCTGAATCAAACAGACCCCCCGTACCACCTAGGCCCAGGACGACTAGTGAAGCTTCCCCCATTCTGGAATTTACAGAAATGAAAAATCTGATGGAAGCAATTAAGGAAATTAAAGTACTACTACAAGAATTCCCTGGTCTACTTAAAGCTGCAAGACTCGCAAAAACCTCCAATAACCCTGAAGAATAGAAATTAATTATCCTTAACGCCCTGATAGAATAATTTCCAAGGCAACGGCAACGTTGTGATGTTTCGGAGTTCCGCGGTGTGACAAAG
>JAOUZG010021225.1:1532680-1549440 GCA_026289955.1 Argiope argentata
TTTCTGATACTATGAAAACTATGTCTCCAATCTTGATTCACAAAACAATTGTTAGCATTATTGGTGAACCAAAAAATATTAAGAAACGCTTTTCCGGTGACCTTCTTGTTGAGGTTTCATCTGCTGAGCAGGCTAATAAAATTATGCAATTAAAAAATATCGGAAACCATGAAGTATCAGTCTGTCCACATAACTCGCTCAACACCTCTCGTGGAATTGTCTCTCAAAGGGACTTGCAAAATGATTCAGAATCTTCTATTTTAGAAGCTTTACAATCTCAAAATGTCATTGCAGTGGAAAGAATTAAAATTAAAAGGGACGGAAAACTTCTCCCGACAATGCATCTTAAATTAACATTTAATCAACCTGTGTTGCCTAAATCTGTCAAAATTGCATATTACAATTGTCCAGTACGTCCCTTCATTCCAAACCCGTTACGTTGCTACAATTGTCAAAAATTTGGTCACACCGTTCATAATTGCCGAGGTAAGCAGTCATGCGCTCAGTGTTCTGAAATAGACCATGACAGCAAAACATGTTCCTCATCCTCTCCAAGGTGCATTAATTGCAATGGAGACCATCCAGCTTACTTTAAATCCTTCCCACGTTGGATTCGGGAGAAGGAAATTCAAAATGTAAGAATTACACAAAATATATCTTTCGCCGAAGCCAGAAAAATAGTTACAAGTAGAATTCCAACAAGCGGGAAATCTTTCTCATCTGTTTTAAAAACAACCTTCATATCTACAGGTACACAGACAGAAATATCTCTTGCAAAAATACCGGCTGCTTGGACTGGCGATAACGTTATTTCTAGCCTCGCATGTCCAAATTGTTGGAATAGTAAAACAATCCATCCAAATAAGGTAAATTTTATACCTAATAAGAGCGTTATATCCCAAACTACTGACGTTTCTATAATGCCGTCTCAGATGCCAGCATCTTCCAGTGCAAACTTGGGACAGATTTCTCTACCTAATCCAAATCTGGACCCTTCATCTGTACCAAAATTTAAAAGTTCTCAAAGTATCTCTTCTAAAAATAAGCAGAAAAATGTGAGGGTTTAAAAGGTTTAAATAAGCAGAAAAAGGTGAAAGAGAAAAAAATCGAAAGCAAGAAAGCTCGGTTAGATGCCGCCAAGAAAGGCAAAGATGCTTCCAAACAATTGAAAAAACAAACATTATCTTTGCAAGATTTTATTAAAAAAACCAATAATGAAAATTTAAAACGTGAGGATTCACGCAAGGAGAACTTATCTGAGGATGATTCAATGTCTACTCCACTACTTACGCCAAAGACCAGTTAATTTTTGTTTCTTCACACATTTTCTTCTTTCTCTGGAATCGAATTATGGATACACCCGTTTCTTGGAATTGTAGAGGAGTGAATCAGAAAAATTCTGATCTCAAAGATATAATTAATTCCTACCGACCAGCTTGCATTGCCCTGCAAGAAACGCTTTTAAAATCTAATGATACAATTTTATTTCATGGCTATCATACAATCCATAAGGCCAATGTAGGCGAAAGAGCGTCAGGAGGAGTTGCTCTCCTTATTTCGAATTCTGTGCCTTCTTGTCCATTGGTCTTGAACACTCCATTGCAAGCTGTTGCAACCAGAATTCACACGCACTCACTGTCTTTACCTGCCACCAAACACACATGTTGATCAGTCTATTTTAAATAATCTTGTTTCTCAACTTCCTGCACCATTTATTATTCTAGGTGACTTCAACGGTCACAATCAACTTTGGGGAAACAATAATACTAACAAAAGAGGTCGTCAGATAGAACAGATGCTGGGCAATCATAACCTTTGTCTATTTAACAACGATAAGCAGACTTACTTTCATGCTCCTACAAATAGTTTCCATGCATTGGATCTAGCAATATTTTCTCCATCTCTCTACCCCTTTTTTACATTGCAAATAGAAAAAGATTTACACAACAGTGACCATTTTCCCTTGGTATTAAATGATGATAGAAGATATCACTCGTCTACTACTCACAGTTCTCCCAGACATAAATTAAATACGGCTAACTAGACCGAATTCACTTCATTAGCAAATATTACAGATGAAATGGTGAATAATATTAACAAAGATACAGCAGTAGAGCAAATTACACAGGTTATATTAGCTGCAGCAGATGCCTCGATTCCTAAATCTTCACCAAAATTTAGGAGACAGCGCAAAGTATGGTGGGACAACGAGTGTCAAAAAGCATATAAATTGCAAAGAAAAGCTTGGGATACGTTCCGTAGGTATCCCACTACTGACAACTACATTCGCTTTAAAAAGGCAAAAGCTAATTCTAGACAAATCCAAAGATGTAGTAAACGAGATTCGTGGGAGAAATATGTGAACTCCATCACCCCTTCACCTTCCAGTAAGCAACTTTGAAATAGGGTTAAAAAGATATTTGGAAAAACTGAGTCATGGAATTTCAATCTTGCTTAGGGATAATGTTCCAGTAAGTTCTCTACGAAATATAGCTAACTCTATAGCTTTGGCTTTCGCAAACGCAAGTAGTAATAAACATAACACAAAAACATTCCGAAACAATAAAATTTTAATGGAAAAAGAAAAACTAGAATTCCAAACCACAATAGACGTTTCGTATAATAAACCATTAACACTTTATGAACTTAAAACCTGCCCCAAATGTGTACACAAATCTTCGCCTGGACCAGATAATATAAGTTATGATATGATTAAAAACCTTTCAAAGGCCTCTCTTAAAAACCTGCTCTTTCTATATAATAGAATATGGCAAGAACAGTATTTTCCCACTGCCTGGCAAGAAGCAATAGTCATACCCATTCTGAAACCTGGTAAAAATCCCTCGGACCCTGCTAGCTATAGACCGATTGCTCTGACCAACTGTTTATGCAAACTGTTAGAAAAAATAGTTAATCACAGACTTGTATACTATTTGCAAAGTAACAAAATGTTAAACGTCTTTCAAAGTGGCTTCAGACGAGGACGATCAACTATGGATAACTTGTTGAGTCTGGAAACTGAAGTGCGAAATGCTTTTCTTCGTAGAAATCATTTAGTGGCTATTTTCTTTGATATTTCAAAAGCTTATGACACAGCTTGGCGCTTTGGCATCTTGAAGGATCTTTACAGCTGTAATCTAAGAGGAAACATGCCAATATTTATCCAAAAATTCCTGAAGTTACGATTTTTTAGAGTTAAGATGAGTTCAGAATTTTCTGATGTGTTTGTACAAAAGGAAGGCGTTCCTCAGGGAAGTATTTTAAGTGTTACTCTTTTTGCTTTAAAAATTAATTCCATTTTAGACTATTTACCTTTGTATGTAAAAGGTCATTTATATGTAGACGATCTTTACATTTCTTGTTCCGGGGATTGTATGGCTTTTATAGAAAGACAGCTTCTAACTGCAATCAATCAACTTACTGGTTGGTGTGATAAGAATGGATTTACATTCTCTTCGGAAAAAACAAGCGCTGTACATTTTTGTAGAAAACGTAGCCTCCATCCTGAACCGATTTATCTTAAAAATAATCCTATTAAAGTACTTGACGAGGTTAAATTTTTGGGACTGATCTTTGACAAAAAGCTTACGTTTGCGTCTCATGTAAGTTACTTAAGAAAAAAATGTGAAAAATCTCTGAATATTTTAAAAGTTCTTTCTAACACTTCATGGGGTGCTAACCGTATGTCTTTGCTTCGCATTTACAGAGCAATAATTTTATCAAAACTTGACTATGGTAGCAATGTCTATGGCTCCGCAAAACGCAGCGTTCTCCTGAAATTGGATACTGTCCATCATGCTGCTCTACGATTATGTTCTGGAGCATTTAGAACATCGCCGGTACAAAGTTTGTATATCGAATGTAGTGAACCATCTCTATACATCAGAAGGCAGATATTGTGTCTCCATTATTATTTTAAAATTTTATCGAACCCTGGACATCCCTATTATAATTTTAATCAGAGTCGATTCTTACAACGCCTTCAGGCTGCTCGACCATCATTAGTACCCTCATTCTTTGAGAGAATGACACGTTTAGTTTCAGAACTGCATCTAAAGAGGGAACAAATAGTTTCTGAACAATCATTTCTTTTACCTCCCTGGATTTCTCATGATATACAGCACTTGAATCCATTTCAAAATTTTTATAAAGAAAACACTGCAGATATCATTTATCAGCAAATCTTTGCTGACCACCGTCAAAAATATCGTCGGTTCAAACCTATTTTCACAGATGGCTCTAGAGGTCCTGACTATACTTTATTTGCTTGTATTATTTCAAATTCCACAATAGCTTATAGAATTAACCCATGTTGTTCCATTTTTACAGCTGAGTTAACAGCTATTTTAAAAGCTTTGTCAGTTATTTCCGATTTTTTTGCAGATAGATATATAATATACACAGATTCACTGAGTGCCTTGGAATCCCTATCATCTTTACATGATCGCAGCCATCCTTTGAGTTTCAAAATTTTAAACCTATATGACAACCTTATCTGGAAGGGCTTTCAAATAATCTTATGCTGGGTCCCCGCACATGTGGGAATTCCAGGAAATGAAGAGGCTGCTAAAATGGCGACTTCTTTCTTGACAACCCAGATTCCCCTTTGTGATTACAAAAATTATGTATGTCGCACTTTTCATTCTAAATGGCAAACTGAATGGAACACACAAATCCATAATAAGCTCCATACGATTAAGCCCACAATAGATATTTGGCCAACTTTGCACAGCAGAAAACTGGACGTAATCTTGACTAGGTTGAGGATTGGACACACTCGTTTCACCCACCGACATTTGTTGATGGGGGATCCAGCACCATTCTGCTCAACATGTAACAACACTATGTCTGTCTTGCACATTCTTAAAGAGTGTCCAAGATTTTCTAGCCAGCGTCTTGCGTATTTTCAGGGGTCTCACCCAGAATTGGGCGAGTTATTATCCAAAACCCCGCATGTTGGTCTGGTTAGTTTTTTAAAAAGTATCGGTTTTTATAATCAAATATAAACATTGACCACACTTCTTGCATAGTATCTTACTTCACATCATGGATACAACTTTTCATAACTCATTGATTTAAACTTTTAGACATTTGGATTTTGACTTCATTCCACATATTGATTTTATTATAAGTATATACAAATATTTTAAACTAGAGAATGTGGCCCAGCTTAGCCAAAAATGGCTTTTGTGCCAAAAAACAACAAACTCAACTCAACTCCTATATCAATGTAATAATCAATAACAAATCTCTGATCTGAGGGGTCTGCTTTCAAAATATGGAATGGGTAAAAACTAATAGCTAGATATTAAGACTTATGGTGATCTCATGACATATTTCATTTTCTGTTAAGACTATTCATATACATTAATACAGGAAACAAAGGGCTTGCTTTATCATGGTATAAATGCTAAGCAAAAGGTAAATAATGAATAATTGTCATCTGTCGTTCCAGAGTTGTCAAATTAGTAAATACTCTTTTTTGTAAATATGAAATTAAAAGAATGTTTTCTGCATCAAAAAGTAAAAAATGTTCTGAATTTTTCCACTTGTTCCATATTGTTGTTGCTTTTGAGAAGAACATATAAGTCCTGCATGTATATAACAGCTTTCTTTCTATTGCATCTTGCTTTTATACATTGACTTTTGAACTTTCAAATGCAGATCTATTCAACTCTATACATCAAATGTTATAAAAAGCGAAAATTAAAAACGGCAGTTGTCTTACTTTTGAAGAATGCAAATGCTAATTCATTTTTTATTGATACACCCTACATAAATTTTTAATGGAAAATTACTAGTAAAAAATGGTATGCATAAATGATTGACAAAAGGCTAAATGCTTACAGTCTTAAGGCTGTGTGCAGTAAAAATGTTGTGCCAATTATATCAAAATTAAATGATAACTTTCCATTTTGATTAGCTAAAATATGACCAAATTGAAGATCAAAATAAATTTTAAAAATAAAATGTTTTACTAATAAACAGTAACATGGTTACAAAAACAACATAGTTCCTTTTAGATTGTGATATTCAGTCTAAACCACAAATAATGTTTTATAAAGAGCGATTAAGCACTTCAAAAATAAAATGTATTTAATAACAGTTCTGAGTTTTATTTTCTTAGAGAATAACAAGGAACACTTGCCAACAGCCTTTATTTAATTTTGCTACCAATATAATGCATGTGAATATATCTTTTACCAATACTACATAAAATAAATTGTAAAAAAACTCCAGAGGATTTTAATATAGAGAATGCAAATGTTCAAATAATATCTCATATGAATTTTCACTTTGAACAAAACCTATTGACTGTCTATAAATTGCATGTATTTGCAATTCTGTATTTCATTCTTTAGTAAATAGAATTTGACTTTTTATATAAGTCATATAAATTGTAGATACATATACCCCGTCATATAAATTGTAGATACATATACCCTGTCATATAAATTGTAGATACATATCATGATTAAAATTCAACTTTTAAAAGGAAAAAAATATCCAAAATAAATATTTAATATTTCTTTCCAGTATTGTGAAAATCAAGTAGAAATATTACTTTTTATTACATAGGAAAGTTATTCCCATGTAATAACTTTCTGCTACATTCTACAATGTATTTCTGAGCAGATTTCCATTTTTTTCTTCAGTTTTAATGATTCTTACCCTTTTGTAAATACAAAAACTCTTTTTTTTTATATGCTTAATTTTTCACACTTGCATATTATATGAATATTCACAATTTAATTTAAATAAATTTTGATTCCGTATCATTAATAGAGAATTCAAGAAAAAATGGTTGTAGTAACGAATTGTAAAGTAAATATTTTTAAAAAATTGTTCAGTATAAGTTAAAAATATGTTTTAAAAAAAACTTTTCCCCCCTCTATTAGAAGAGTATCTACACCATGGAGAAGAAGCTGATTATTTCTCAGGTTGCATCAAAGGAATGACTTTAAATGGATTTGGATTGAAGATTCATTCAGAATTAGAAGATATTGTGCAGCATGAATGTCCACATCTATGAAGAACTTTTACATGATGGAAACTTTATTTATATTATTTATTAACAACACTTACAAACTGTAACATTTATGTAAATTCCTAATACATACACCCACACGAAACTTGAAAATATATGCTTTTTTGCATTTAGTTCATAAAGAGGTTTGGGAGGTGGAAAATTCAAGATCTATAATATAAAGGGGGGGGGGGAATGGTTAAAACTGAAAAGTAAGTAACCTATTCTATCAGGCTGAAAGCATTAAATAACACAATAATTAACTGACTTTATCAAATGCAAATGTTCGTTTTAAGTTTTTATACCAAATGATAAAAAAAATGGGCGATTTTGGTTAATAGAGATTTATTGCAAAATAATTATAAAATGAAAAAGAGTGGCTAATCAAATTAATTGTTCTTATAAAATCATAAAGACAAAAATTCGCTCGGAAGGGTCAGTACCAGTGAATTGAGTATACTTTCAAGAACTCTTAAAGAGGCTAAATTTCAAATGAAATCTTTTAAATCATGCTTCTCTTTATCACCAGAATACATATTCTATGAATTTTACAATAAATTGTAATCATAATCTATAGAAAAAATATTTCAATATGTATACCATACTTTCAGATAAAGGAAGTGCTTGGCATGCAATGATCTTTATTATTACAAATATGCAGTTTAAAATTCAATGTAGAATACTAAATGTGTGATCTCACAAATTTGTATACAAAATAAGATACCTATTATCATTTGTGCATAGTAATTTGCAATCAGGTGTTTTCAAAGCATGAAAATGTATTTGATGAGAAATAAAAAAAAAAATTTTAAAATATATATTTTAAAAAGTAATTAAATGTAAAAAAATCCATTTAGTGATATTTTTTTATTTATTTGAATCTATTTAAATAGAAATATATATATATATATATATATATATATATATATATATATATATATATATATGCATTGAAAAATTACACAAATACAAAGGCACTTGTAATCCTAAATTACACAAGTTTGTTGAAACAAAATTTGTAGAGCATTGCTTGAGTATAATAAAGTGTTGCCACATTCAAAAGAAGAATAGGGTTAATACAGTTATGTGTCCAATGAGTATTATTAATTCAGTTAAATAGGTTGAATGAATCACTCCACCTGCGTTTCTCCTGCAGCTGATTTATCCCCCCCCCCCGATTTTCGGGTGGCCTTCATTTCTGCTGTTTGAATTTTCAAGAAACTTCCCCAACTTTTTTCGGAAGTATCAAATATTCTCAGAACGATGTTGCTTTATATTATTTTCTTAGATCATTGTGTTCAATATGTTCTTAACTATATATGAAAAACTGTTCTGCTCTTTTAACTGAATGTAAAATAAAATTTAATATATTATAAAAAATATACATTTCCATTTATTAAATTTCAGATAAGCTTCAATTCTCTTAGTTACCAGATTGGAACAACTCAAATCAAGATTTTCTTTTAATACATCTAAGGGGAAAAAAGTATTACTAAGACAAATTCTGTCATGCCTGTAATGGTATTTTGTGTAAGAAGTTAATACAAATTAATTAAATGTTTATAATTGCTATTAAAACTTTAAATAAATATAAAAAGACAAACTGACATCTGAAATTTAGCATAAATATAAATGAATTCTTCTCAAAATATATGCTAAATTAGAAACCTATTTTAAAGGATAGCAAAATATTGCACACTTTTTCAGTTTTTGGAATGGATAAATTAACCTCCCAATTTATGGATTTTTAAGTTATTAAATAATTTTTGACTTCCCAAAATGTTGAAAACCAAAGAATTGACAATTTCAAATGATTCCAGATTTTATGCTGGTGGCAGGACATGCATTGTAAATAATTTTGAAAAATGTGTTGATTCAGATTGTTCAAATTACTTTCAATTTTATATGTATTTCTAGAAATACATTATAACAATGAATGCCACAAAAGTGAATGAATATTTCAAAATAATTGTTGCTACTAAAATTCTCATAGCCTAATTTCCCCATATGCTCATTACATTTGCTCCTAATGCTTATTTTTGAGATCACCTTTAACCATATAGCATTATTATTATTTTTAATATATGAATATTGCCCTGTTTTTTGTGTCTAAAAGATTGAAAAAGATTAATTTTTGAAATAAAAAAAAAATCGATACTCTTATTAAATTTGTAAGTCTATTGACATTCTTTCCAATAAAAATAAGCAAACCAATATTTATGTGCTGATATATCACATTTAAGTTAATATTGTGAATTGAGTTCACAAATGAAGAACTCATGATAAAAGATAAGCTAAAAAGAGTGACTAGAAATTACCTGAAGTAGAAATATGAGCTTCAAGTTATGGGGTAAAAAATCTCTCTTTTAGTAGATTCTTTTATTTATCAATAATTAAGATATTTATTTTTAATACATTATTATACATATTTAACTAGTGGTATAATTATTTCCTTTGAGGATCTTGCGTCAAACGACTTGAATGAAATCCTGATTGATCACAAAGAACAATATATTATCAAAAGAGAATACATTGTTTTATAGCTTCTAGTTAATAACACAATTAATATTCTATTAACTAAACTGTTCTCTATCCACAAAGCAATTTGTTTGAGGCAGGGAGTTCTCTTTTGGACAAAAATGTGTTTAAAAAAATATTGTTGATGAAAAAATCCAAAACAAAATAATTTTAGTAACAAGATATTTTTACATAAAAATCTCTTTCCAAATACATGCAAAAATGAGATTCAAAGGAAAACAAAAAATAAAATAACTATATTTATAAAATAGCTTCAATGACAAATCCTCACTATTGGCTTGGATAAAGATTCATAAAAATGTTTTGCAGTTTCATTGAGAGTTTTCCAATCTGTTAATATGAGTTCAAATATTTCAAGTAGCATTGCTCTGACAGGAATAGCAGTGGATTGGCAGACAATCTGTTTCCGTATTTTTCCAATGAGTGTATCGATGCCAGCAGAATGATTTGCTTTCAGATGCAAGTAACACTTTGGAAACTAAAAAAAAAAAAAAAAAAAGAATATATACCTGATATTTTAAATGAAACCATTTTTAAGTAATAATTAATTTTAAAAGATGTAAAATAAAAGCATATAAATAATTGTACCAAATGTCAACATTCACATAAATGTATTTTCTAAAAAATGACATTTCTAATTTAAAAAATCTCATTTAAAATACTATAGCATTTTAGATTTCGATTTTAACAAGAATTCTATAATTGAAAATGGAAATACTAGTTGTACCAAAATTAAAAACCCTTTTAATTTGGTTTTGTTTACAAAATTAATTGTGCCAAATAATTTTTGTATTTACTTAAATAAATATTATAAATAGAAACTCAGATAGTAATAAAATTATTAGAAATATATAGTATTCTCATTCAGTAAGAATGCCAACACTAAACATAAATGAACTATATTTGAAGAAAGCCTGTTAAATAAATCAAATACAAAAGGTGTTTTTTACAGCATTTTTTTCAATAAGAGTTATTTTATACCTTAAATTTTCTAATAACATACATTGAAATATCATATATATATAAAATTTATTTAAGCTCATTCAAAGTCAAAATATCTTAATTCTTCTTTCTAAATTTCTTATATAAATGCATTATTTACGAGAGTAAAATCAATTTTAACAACCTTTACTTCAGGACTTACTGCTGTAAAATGTATTCATTCCCAAAAAATAAAAGGAAACCTTTTCCATATTTTATAACAGCATTCAACATGTTACATATCAATTGTATTTTTTATTGTACAATCATATAAGTTCTGCATACTATTTATAAGAATTTTTGTCCATTTAAATTATTTAATAATTAAATTATTTAATAATTATTGGTTATTTATTATGTATTTCTTTAATTTTTTAAATAAACCCTTAATGTCTTTTTGAATTTAAAAATTATTTTTCGATACTGTATAATTTCACAAATCAAGTTTTCTTTAATTAAAATAAAATTTTGCTGTTATCATTTCAGTTTTGAATCTCAAAGTTCAAAATACTACTTCTAATATTATAAAAATAATTGAAGCTAAATTTTTAAATAACTACCAAGTGAATGCTAATCAAATGAAAGTAAAATAATTAAGGATAAAATTCGGAAAATTGAAGAGATTTGGATATTACACTACTCATAGTTCCATTCAGATGTAAATAAATAAACAACATCAAATATGTTTATTTCACTAAAATAATGTGAAATGCAATATTGGACATACTCCACATAAGACTATTAAACATGTGTGAAATGTTATGAATTTATTTTAAAAATATTCAGTAAAGATTTTTTATTATTATTGAAATTACAATTTTGTATATTTTAGAAAGAACAGTATCCACAAATCAAAAAGCTCATGAAAAACAGACTATTAGTTTTACTACTTCATGATTGTACGGTATCATTAATATCAAATCATTGTATTTGTACATTTTGGCTATTTGTTAAATTATCCAAACATTTTGATTGCATTGATGGTACCATTCAAATGCTATAATCACAATACAATGGAACGTGGGTAATTAAGGTTATTTCATAAAAGTTTTATTAAAGTTAAGGGGGGAAATTCATTCATTCAAGCAAAAATCGGTATCATTAAAAAGCTTTTTTTTAACCCTTCAAAATGATGACAAAATAACTATCATATTCCATTCTTTGATGTTATGGCGAAAATGTTCAAAAATTGTTTTAACCCTTCAGTTAAAATCTTAAAAACTTCATTCTTAATGGACATTAAAAATAATAAAAAATTGAGAAGCTTTTAATAGCAACTTCCTGAATTTCATGCTAATTTCAATGGTTTGTGTTGTGCATTTGTCAGAACAAAATGATGCAATTTTTGACCCTCCCCACTATTAATATGTTTTTACAATAAGAAAAGCAGGATATCAGTAAGAAAAAACAACCCTTGATATAAGATGTTGATTATTTTCTATGACGATTTATATATCAAAAAGTACTGGATACATCTATTAAAGGTTTTCAATACTATATGTGAACATTCTAAAGCAGTACAAGGGCTTTATAGAATTCTGACTTCTCTTGATATTGGTAATAAGTTTGCATTTAACAGCACTTCTTTACCACATCTTACAATTACAATCTTTATTGCATTCCTTTTTGGTTTTATATGATTTTATATGAAAAATAAAGGTAATCACATATTGGATTTTCATAATCAGAAATAGTTTTCTTTATTTCATAATATTTTTGTATATGAAAATATATTGTTTAAATTAACAATTGCTTTACATGTTTCATTTTCTTTCTTCTGACAGTTTTGGCTATAACAAGAAAAGAATGCTAACCCACTCTATTGCACTCTCATACTTCGAAGAGGATAATATTTAAATAATATTTAATATAAATTTGTTGATAGTGTGGTGAAACCGATCTCTCCATGTGCATTCTTACTTTCGGAATGTGCTTGCTTATGACCAGGAAAAAGGTGATATTAATGAAAATCCCCCCTTTTTAAGTGAGTATGTTTGTTTGTGAAAATGTGAGCAGCAAATGCAATTGAAGATTAATCTGAATGAACCCTTTTTGCTTTTATTTCTGAAGATGAATATTTAGTAATTAAACAAAGAACAGCCAACAATCTTTTGATAGCTGCAATTATTTTTCCTTAAGTTAAAGAACAGAAAACATTTCATTTTTAATGAAATGTTTAAAACAAGTATTTTTATAAATATAGCAATATTTTTGGAAATAAAACGAAATTGAAAACAAAAATTGTGAATATCAATTTATGCAATGTGGATCGTTATTCATGCCCATATTAATAAATTGTTAATCAGCATAAGCCAAATTATAATTGCATACATTATATTTTTAAAGAATACATTTAGAAATATCCTTTCTAACAATATTCAGAATGGTTTAATATTTTTATTATATCACATTCACAGTTTTGTTTGACCACTAGATTTTTAAAAATTAAAGATGTATTCGTAATTTTTGATGTTATTAAAAGGGTTTTTAAATTTTTATTATTTTTACCTTAATTTTAATTTATAATTTATTCACTATTAAAAACATTTTTTTTGTCAAATTTACAGAAAATGACATCATTTATGCAGAATCAACAACAGAAATTGCTTACTGCCATTAAAAATACAGAAGTGTAAAACATTTCAATATCATTATTAAGTGAGGAAAAAAGTTAATAAAATACCATCTGTAAAAAAATTCAGATGACATAAAAAAAATTAAAATCTAGATTTTGATATACCTGTTCCACAAAAACTTCTATCTCCTTTTCAGAGGCTCCATCTACCAACATTCCCAAATAATCTACAATTGGAGGAGCCAGTTTGGCCAAACAGACACCACCAACTAGTACATGGTAAAATATTTCACAAGAAAAAGTGGCATCCATCAGAAATTTTTCCTTCTCTAGATATGCCTTTATTCTTTCTGAAAGAAGGAAAAGAGCATGAGTATGAAATATAAGCTGGTACCATTCAGTATCATTTAGGTTTTGCAGGATATTAATGCAGAAAGGAGAGGTTTCATGTTAATAAAATAAAATGAATTAATAAACAAAAGATGATTAAAGAATAAGATTATTATCTAAATAGATTTTTTAATCTAAAAAACGTTAATTTGTAGCACATTAATACTATTAAAAAAATTTAACTTTTTTTTTTGTTTTAATCTCAACCAGATAATTTTTTTATCATCGTATACTCTTTTTTAATGAATAAGAAAAACTAATATATCAATGTACAAATCATTTTCCCTGTCAAAGAAAATTATTAAACCAAAAGCGTTTGTACAATACGGGTGGATAGGAAAAGATTTAACAAACTTATGATTTGAGCCTCTCAGGTTATTAAGTATACAATGCATCATTTTCCATGTATTTACAGATAAGTAACCAATATTTATTGTTTTCCTAGCCTGTGATTTTGAAAGTGCTTGTATAAATATCATAAATAAAAAATAGCATATCTCACTACATTTTTAATGTTCAGTATGCAAATTGAAAATTTAATTATTATTATTATTATTATTATTGCATAGGAGTTTCAATTATTTATAGCATACGGCTTTTTGAAAAAAAGACACTAATAATATAATAAATAATTGAATTTAAAAAATAATTCAACTAAGAAAAATTGAATATTGTTTACTTACAATTTGATATTCAATGGATGATTATCACTTACACATTAATTTGTTTGTATAATTGGCAATTTGTTTACAAATTACTACTTTTCAACAAAATATATTTTTCACCTTATTATAATGAAAAGTAAATTGCTTTATTTCTGAAAAGCTTTCAGTTCTTTTTTATGAGAACAGTATCATTCGGTTTTAACCTGCTTAAATTCTTGATGTAGATCCCCATTTGTTCTTACCAACTAGTATTATTAATAAAAAAGTTAATGGAATGGGTTAAAAAATGTATTTGGTCCAGTATAATTCAAGAAAGAAATTAAGTTTACTCATTCTATGCAGCTAAAAATTGCCTCTTTTGTGAAAAAAAAGTCAAAATGCAATAGTGATAACAATGATTTGAACTTCTGCCTGTAGAAGTCCTCTGATCCTATGTGGTATGACACAATACCAAAATGATTTTATGAGGCAATTAGAATATTGTTGGAAAGTTTATTTTGACAAAAGAAATCTTATCTCTTCATCAGTACACAAAGGAAACAATAACTGTGCAAATTTAAATCTAAACCTTACCTTTATACAGTTGTTGCAGCTTTCGTAATATTAAGTTGCGGAATTTGTATTCTTCAACTTGAATATCACCATGATTATTACAGAAAATTGCAACAGCATGAGCATTCCATTTACTTTTTAAAGCAAACTGAAAAATGTCTTCAACACATTTTTCAAACTTCTCGGCTGTGTCACACAGTGTCTTTATTTGAGTTGCACATTGCAGTAATTCTTCATCAAGAGTTGACATATTAATGTGCCCCATTTTATTACAGAGTTCAGCATATGGATTTTCAGAAATCTGATTGATTAAAAAACACAAAGTTAACTAGATAAATAATTTAGATTATTGAATCTCGTTTAATTATAAAATTTGGTTGATATATATTTAAAAATATATTTAAATAAAACAGAAACCATGATGAATAATTCATACATAACAATAAATTATACAGTAGAATAAAACAATAACAACAAATACAGGATGATTTTGTATTAAATCAAATTTGGTAAGAAGGTAGAGAACAGCAAACAAATATGATTTCACAAAATATATGGTACTTTGTGTTCATGGCATCTCTTCTGTCTAACTACTGAGTTAACAATCATTGGAAGTCGTCTTCACAATGGCAACATGAATTGACAAATACTTCAAGAATAAACAGAAATGAATAGAATATGAAGAACAATAAAGAAAGCAATCTTCCTAATCAAATTTGAATGATTAATTCCAAAACAGCCTATACATTGACTAAACTTCATAAGGTCAAAACAACAACATAATAATATTTGAGACAATGAAGCTTTCAAGTAATAATTGTAACTATTTTAAAATTCTGAAAAAATTACCCTGAGAAAAAGCTGTACATAAAATAATAATTTTGGATGTAATTCTGAGAAACATGCATGGCACACTTGCATTTTAATCAGTAAAATAAAAAGTAATTACTTAAAAGCAGTTTATGTATCATGGCATTCCACAAAGTTGTTTTAACTTTTTTTACCTCTGAAGATTCCAAAAAACGTTTAACTGGCTTATATAGTAAAATTAGTCTGTAAAACTTTATACAGTAAAATTAGTCAGTAAAATCTTATACAGTAAAAATTAATTTGATACACAGAATGATATTTTGATTCTTCAAGTATTATGCTTAAAATAATAATGTTTACAAGTACAAATATTATAGATAAAGATATGCAAGGTAGAAAAATAAATGACTCACAAAATAAAAGAAATTTGGGTAAGGTTAGAGTAACTGAATAAATCACTTTCATAATATTCACTATAAGTAAAAGCTCTGATGATAAGCTTTTGAGAGATTTTTGAAAAAACTTTATATATTTTGAATCAAAATAAATCATATTTAATAGACAGTATAACATTAAAGTAAACAATATTCAAGTATATGATAATTTTGGCTTCTTCACAAAAAATTTCGCATTAGACTAGGTATGACTGGGAGTCTTCCAAGAATATATTAAACACTTGACTGCAATCACTAATGGGAGGAGTGACTGTTGAACTTTCATTGAATAACTCTGGTATGCAATTGTTATTGTTTCTGATAATGATGAAACTGTTGAACCAGGCCAAGAATCTGAGTTGAACTATCACATAATGTCTTGAGATTATCTTGCAATCTATGAGTGAATTAAAGCATTGTAGTTGTAGATTATTGGACTGGATTGTTTTGTTGCATTAACTGTGATATTTGCATATAACAAACAAATAAGTGCAAATTAATTTCTGATTGTGTTGTTGCAATTAGAGGATGGGTTGGATAGCTTTTTTATTATTTTAGTTAAAAAAATAACCTCATTCTGTTTTGCCTTTATAAAAATTATTTTAATAAATATTTGAAGATTTTTTTTATATTCAAAAATATAAATTCCATTTAAAATTGGTAAGAATATTTTAAAAATAATTTTAAATTCATATCTCTCTAGAATATGAATTTTTTTTATTTGTAGTAAAAGAAAATGGCTATATATATATATATATATATATATATATATATATATATATATATAT
>JAOUZG010021225.1:1568245-1583011 GCA_026289955.1 Argiope argentata
ATATATATATATATATCACTACATTCACCCCTCCTCAACAATCGAAAGTCAATTCAATAAGTAACGTAATCACGAAGATATGCAGGTGGTCGTCTCTTTCGATCGGAATAAGAAGCGTTCGGAGTAGATGATTGTCCAGAATCGTCGGCAGGAAGGCCAGAATTGTTTAGTACCGGTACAGCTGTATCTTGATTTTCTTCTTCAATGACTCTAACGTTCTTCGGAGAACAAGGCGCATATTTTGGTGACTGTTCTCCAGAGTCAGCTTGCAGTGGGTGTAAGTTTGGCCCAGGGTGCCTTACTGCTAAGTCACCTTTTGGCGCCGAATGTCTAATAGAAACACTTGATTCCCGTCCATCAGGCAAATTTATATGTGCATAGTCTGGATTAGCTTCAATTAGTTCCACTTCCTGCACGATAGGATCATATTTGGTATGCCGCACGTGATTTTTCATTAGAACCGGACCTGGTTGGGTCAACCATGTAGGCAAAGAACGACCATTAAAAGATCTCCTGGGATGATTGAACATGCGTTCATGAGGAGTAGCATTTGTAGCTGTGCACAGCAGTGATCTGATTGAGTGAAGTGCTGGCTGAAGGACTTCTTCCCATCGTTCTGTCTCCATACCTTTTGATTTCAAGGCCAAAAGTACCGTCTTCCATACAATACCATTGTATCTCTCAACTTGTCCATTTCCTCTAGGGTTGTACGCCGTAGTTCTACTCGTTGCAACACCCAGAGAGTTGAGAAATGTTTTAAGTTCATGTGACATGAACGAAGCTCCTCTATCTGAATGAATGTATGACGGTGTCCCAAAGAGGGAGAACACATTCGTCAATACTTTTATAACAGTAGAAGCAGAAATATCTTTGCAAGGGAATGCAAATGGGAATCTTGAGAATTCATCAACTATTGTCAATAGGAAACGATTCTTGGACGAAGTAGGAAGAGGCCCCTTGAAGTCTATGTTTAACCTTTCAAGGGGTGATGTAGCTTTTATTAGATGTCCTTCATTCTTGTAAAAACACGGTTTTATTTCATTGCAACAAGAGCAAGAATTAGTTACTCTTTTGATGTAATCTAATGTGAAGGGTAAATTTTTAGCTCTAATCCAGTGGTACATCCGAGTTATGCCAGGGTGACATAAAGCATCGTGCAATTCTCTAAGATTTGTTCCGGTCTCCGGATATATTGCTGCTGTAATTCTTGACATTGTGTTCGCAGTTGTGTTACGTTTTCCTGGACGGTAAATTATATCAAATTTAAAGTTAGCCAATTCGAGTTGCCATCTCATAATTTTTTCATTTTTAATTTTACTGGAGTGATGCTGGTCAAACATGAAACTGACTGATCTCTGATCAGTGATGACTTCAAAATGTCTTCCGATCAGGTAGTGCCTCCAGTTTCTCAAAGACTCCACAATTGCATAAGCTTCTTTCTCCACTGAAGAGTGCCTTTGTTGAGCTGCATTAAGTGTTCTTGAAAAGAAAGCTATGGGACGTTCTGCTTGACTGAGAGTTGCCCCAATGGCGAATTATGAAGCATCAGTTTCAACTCTAAAAGGTATATTGTCCTCAATCGCGGAAAACGAGGCCTCTGCTACGTCTTTTTTGAGAGAATTGAATATTTCCCTAGCCTCTTCAGAAAGAGGGAATGCTCCTTTCGTAAGGGGCCGAATTTTCTCTGAAAATCTGGAAATCCAACGGCAATAGTGGGCGAACATACCTAAAGTCCTTTGAAGGGTTGCCATGTTATTTGGTATAGGTAAGTTCATCAGTGGTGCGAGCCTATCGGGATCAGGTTTAATAATCTTATTTTCAATGAGATATCCTAATAATTTTATACACTTTGTTGAGAAATTACGTTTGTCATGATTTATTGTCAAGCTATATTTTTTACTACATCCAAAAATCTCTTCAAATTTTCGTCATGTTCAGATTGATCACGACCACAGATAATTACATCATCAAGATATGGAAAAGTGCCTTCGAGCTTTTCCTCTTTAATTATGCTGTCTATGTTCCTCTGAAAAGCTGGGACACCATTAGTGACCCCAAAAGGGATTCTCCGGAATTGATAAAGTTTTCCTGCGGCTTCAAAGGCTGTATACTGTTTGTCGGATTCTAGAATGGGCACTTGGTGGTAGGCACTCTTGAGGTCAATGGTGCTAAATACTTTATATTGAGATACCTTCTGAATTAATTCATCTATTCTTGGGAGAGGGTAGGCGTCTAGCATTGTAAATCTGTTAATGGTTTGTGAATAATCAACCACCATTCTCGGTTTGTGATTTTCTCCCTTTACTACAAAAACCTGGGCTCGCCATGGTGAGTTACTGGGCTCAATCACTGCTTCTTTGAGCAATTTTTTCCACTTCATTAGCAATGAATATTTTGTCTGCATCTGTATGTCGTCTTGATTTAGTTATAATGGGTTTGCAATCTGGTGTAAGGTTTGAAAATAAAGATGCAGGTGGAACTAAGGCCAATGAGCATATTTTGAGGGGCGATCTGTCACCGCGGAATTCAATTTTTAGTGAAGAATGTCTCTTTAGAAGATCATGCCCAATCAGAAAGTCAGCACACAGATTTCTCATGATTAGCACTTCAATATTAAAATATGTATGGGCCTGCATCTTTAAGGTAAGTAGACCACATCCAGTAATATCCGAAGTGAAGGATGAATTAGCCATGGTTATTTTACCATAGTATGGTTTTACGACAATTTTGCATTTATTCACATGATGTTCATTCAGGAAAGTAAGAGAGCTACCAGTATCAATAAGGGCATTTAATTTTATTCCATTGACTAACACTTTAGTTAACGATTTCTGGAGACAATGTGGTGTTGCTATAGCAGAAGCCAAAAACGATGTAGAGGCTGTAGTATTTGTGGTTGGCCGTGTTTGTCTTGATTTACACACTCGTAGGTAATGTCCTTTCTTGCCACACTTTCTGCAGATTACTTTTTTGGCTGGACAAGAATTCCTTGGATGGCGTTCGTTTCCACAAACTGAACTCCACGTGGGCTCGGCTACAGGGTGAGGCGGCCTACGTACATTCCAAAATTCTCTCCTGAGAATTTTCCACAGAATTCCAAGTTGAATTCTCGCTCCAAATCACCAGCTGATGCTACTCGTCAGTCTCCTTGTCAGTCTCCTCTTCGATCGCTTTTTCACACCGTTTTTATCTCGGTCTCAGAAACCGGCCCTTGGTGGCAAATGACCAATCAGCATCATTCCCGAAGTTTTTGATCACCTGGCCCAAGTTATATCCCCAATCACAAGAGAGGGGTAACTGGCGTCTAACCTGGAGACATCTTGGTCCCGTCTAGTCTGCAGTTTTCCCCTTTCACAAATTCCTGGTTATCTATCGTTGTTTCCCGTGAGAAAGCAATTTGCTATCTTCTCACCTGTTATCTATATGAAACCGCCGCATCCGTTATCGATGGTTGTTCCCGTGGGAAGCAATTTGATTCTACTTGTTATCTATGCGGAAACGTCACACCATAGTATGGTTTTACGACAATTTTGCATTTATTCACAGGACGTTCATTCAGGAAAGTAAGAGAGCTACCAGTATCAATAAGGGCATTTAATTTTATTCCATTGACTAACACTTTAGTTAACGATTTTTGGAGACAATGTGGTGTTGCTATAGCAGAAGCCAAAAACGATGTAGAGGCTGTAGTATTTGTGGTTGGCCGTGTTTGTCTTGATTTACACACTCGTAGGTAATGTCCTTTCTTGCCACACTTTCTGCAGATTACTTTTTTGGCTGGACAAGAATTCCTTGGATGGCGTTCGTTTCCACAAAAAAAGCATTTTTCGGTGCTTGTTAAAACAGCTGAAGTCCGTTGGGTTTCTTCTAAATTATTCTCTGTGTGATCGATGGCAGCAACTGGAGTCGAATTGAACAAATTTGAATAAGATGCGGAATGTAGCTCAGCTAGTTCAAGTGATCTAACCTTATCATAGGCTTTTTCTAATGTAATGGTGGCGTTTTCCAAGAGTCTTTTACGTATACGCGAACTCTTAATTCCTCGTATAAAAGCGTCCCTTATATACTCATCTCTATTTTGATCGGCCGTTACCGCTTTAAATTCACAATCTTGGCTCATCTGTTTCAATATCAGAGATATTCGTCGATAGATTCTCTCGTTTGTTGAGCTCTAGATGCTAGGCAATGTCTGGCGAAAATTTCATTTCTTTTCGCGATGTATAGCGAATCGAGTAATTCAATAGCGTCAGAGTACTTTTCTGAGTCAATAATATACCGAAAAACATTAGAGGAGACATAGTTACACAGTAATTGAAATTTGTTATCGTCCGTAACAGGGTTTACCTGTGCGAGGAAATTAGCGAATGTTCTTTTCCAGTGTTTCCACCTCGTTTCAGCTCCCGTAGGATCAGTGTCGAACCTTTCGGGTTTTAAAAGTTGCTCCATCTTGCTGAAGCAAGTAATGAGGCAGTGCAAAAAGATTCTAGTTGATTAAATTGTAATAAAAGACAAACATTCTGAAAACTAAAACTAAGCTTTAATCAACTAGAATGCAACGCTAACAACCGATTGATTTAAATAATATACAGTGATGCCAAAAGCCGTAACATAAATAAGCGTTGCCAACAAAGGTTATAAAACAATATTATATATATATATATATATATATATATATATATATATATATATATATCACTACAGTCTCCTCGAACAGCTAAGACTGCTCCACACCTATTTGCCATGGATACGATGAGGCTATCAACTTTGGGGAATACTGTTCCATTTCTCAAAAAGTGCAATCTCCAAGTCTGCGATATTCACAGGCGGTCTTGACCGTGCAGCAATGCGTAGTCAGAGCATGTCCCAAACATGCTCGATTGGATTCAGGTCAGGAGAGCACGCTGGCCATTTCATACGCTGTATTGTTTCAGCTTCAAGCATGTTCTCCACCAGACGAGGTCTATGCTGTCGGGCATTATCATCCCGGAAAATAAAGGAATCGCCAATGGCTCCCGTCAAAGTGCCATTCCGAATGATATGCAGGTCCGTACGTCCGCCTATGCTGATTCCATCCCATATCATCTAACCAGCTCGTCAGTATTGTGACCTTTCACCAACGAATGCGGGGTTATTTTGAATTCCCCTTTCCCGCCATACCAGAACACGTCGAGTGTCACACTCCAGCCTGAATCGGGACTCGTCTGTAAACAGCACTTGGCTGCAATCATGTTGCTGTCAATCTCGATGTTCAGCAGCCCATCTTCTTCGGGCCGCACGGTGGCGTGGAGTCAACAGAATGCAGAGCATTGGCCTACGTGCATAGAGCCTTCCCCCATGAAGCCTATTACGTACTGTTTGGCTGGACACCCTTCATCCTGTTGCCAAGAACAACTGTCTTTGCAGCTGAGTAGCATTCTCTGTTCTGTTTCGACGGGCTGTTAACCGCATATACCGGTCATCAGTTGCTGTAGTGGTGCGTGGCCGACCTTGCCCAGGCCGACGTCTAACATTTCCTGTTTCTTGGAATCGATTCCACACCCTTGTAACAACACTTCTGGCGACTCCAACAGCGTCCGCGATACTCCGTTGTGTTTGGCCTGATTCCAGTCGGCCTATGACACGCCATGCCATGGATTCCGGTAAATGACGTTGTTCAGACATTCTTCATAAGCTTGTCTTAAAAACAGAAAGACTGCGCAATCCCGATCCGAAACATCCCGATTTCTTGCCTTATCTCCTTTTTCTGGTTTTTGACGTCATGAACTTTGATTTGCATATAAAGTTTTCTTCTTCCGTTTCCTGGCAGGCTGTAATTTGTGGATGGTTCATTTTATGTTACTTATTGGTAGATATCTTTGCGTAATTCTGTTAAAACCATGTGCTCCCCTTATTGTTTTGAGCAGTGTATCTTTTAACATGATCAATAATCAAGAAATAAAATTCAACTGTTTTGTCTTAGCGCATGTATGCTTCATACATGCGCTAAGAGACCACCTTTCAGAATGATCGCTGGAATTCAATTTTCAGTTAATCAGTGTCACTAATCGGAGATTGGAAAACAATGTTTTTCACAAATTCTTATAAGAAGTCTCTCAAAGTTTTAATGTATGGAGACCTAAATAGTCCCAGTATTGTTTACTATCTGGCCAAAAGTACCCGCACAACCAGTGGTATGGACTTATACTGAGGCACATATTAATATAATGTTGGTCCTCCTTTTTTATCGTTGACAACCTGGTCACGTCTGAGAAGACTTTCCACGTTTTTGATAAATGGCTAAAGGAATTTACTTCCAGATGCCCTTTAGAGCTGAAGTGAGTGCTTACAGTGAGAACAGTTGATTAAGCTGGCTACACAATCTGAGTTCCAATTCGTCCCGAAGGTGTTATAAGGGATTTAAAACCGGGCTCTGGGAAGATCAATCCAGTTTTTGAATACTTATTTTGTCAAATTATCCTTCGCAGTTATCCTTCAGGAAGAAAAATGTACATTCCCCAAAAAACTGTCATAGAGTTGGAAGTATAGCATTATTCAGAATGTCCGCATTCACCACAGAGTTCATGTTTCCAACCACAGGAACATAAGCACCCAGACCAAACCACGAGAAACATTCCCACACCATTAAGCTTCCACTACCAAACTTAAAAGTTGGTATAATGCATTTACTAAAAAAAAATTGGCCAGGCATCCGTCAGCCCAGAAGTGTCCAGCGAACTTCCAGATTGTAATGTGAGATTTATTACTCCAAAGAACAGTTTTGCAAGTGCACACAGCACAATGATGGTGAGCTTTGCACCATTGCAAACGATGCATTGCATTCCGTGGAGCGATGTTCGGCTGTGCGCGACTGAATGCCCATAGAATCCCGAGTTTTTCAACTCTCAACAAACAGGACTTCTGCAAACAGTAACACCTGATGAGCTTCAGAACTTCTGAGAAATTGCCACCAAAGAGGTCTTGTAATTTTGTTGCACTACTCTTTTCAGAGTTCTGCGGCTGCGTTCAACAAAGGTTTTTCTTGGGGGGGGGGGGCAACCAGTTTATTTTTTTCACTGCTTCGACATTTCTACTTCACAATTGCATCGTTCACAGTGGATTTAAACTTCTGTAGAATGAGATTTAAACAATCTCACGAACTAATTTCCCACAAAGGAGGTGTTATAAGGGACTGTCACGATCAACTTATGTCCTTTGACTTACTAATTGCCTCACAAACATATAGATACAACTTGACAAACCACAAGTAACGCTTTTATAGCTTTTGATTACACATCAAAAATTAAGTCCACTTTTTTAAGGGGTGTCTGAATACTTTTGGCCAGATAGTGTATTTTTAATTTCCACCCACTGCTTGAAAACATTTTGCAATTCCAAACTCCACGTTTGTGGTCTTTGGGAGATAAGGAGTTGCAAGTTCTCTACTTAAGAAAATGTAAAAGTTTCAAGAATATTAAGATAACTGTCAGAGCAGTCAGATATTTCGGAAAGAAAAAAAGACCCACCAATTTGATAATACAGGATAAGAAATTGCACATTTACTTCAAGGCTGTGTCTGGCTTCTTGCAGCACAGCATGAGAATTTTCTTTTTTCCATATCTGAGTGTTATGTCAGTTAACAATAACCTGACAGTGAGACACTACCCCATTTGAAAACCTTACAGGTTGTAGCGAATTTCCATCACTTTCCATTTTTTGTAACATTTCTTCTGCAAATATTCAACGATGAGACTTATCAGGCTTCATTTCATACAACTGTAGCTTGTACACATAAAGCTATAACCTTTTATGCAGTACATCAATCACAATTCATTGTATTTCTAAAAGCTGGACTGTGACAAATTGATTTTTGAAGACTATAATGAAATACTTTAACTCACATTCTTTAATTCTTGTAATGTCATTGCAGCTTTTGCAAGAGCAATCAGATTTTGGTTTTGACAATACCTACCTGTCGTCATAAATTTCTCATGACACTTTGAAACTGTGTATCTTCGAAGCGGGCTTCAACCGCATTTAGTACAAAATTTATGCTGAGCCAGGGTGGTAGATTTAAATTTGATAAACCGTGGTACCAGTTGCATTCGTTATTGCAATGAAATTGTTTTGAAACAAGAAAGGTAGAAAACGTTAAAGTAGTGATATAATTTAACATTTCCTTTTAAAAAATTACGAAGTCACGAAAAGCACTTCCACTACTACTGAGACAACTAAACTCTTGGAATTATTAAGAACGAAATCGGAACTTTTCGGCTATGAAGAACTTTCGGACGATATGTGGTGAAAAAACTCCATCGCATATGTATCTATACTAAATCCTGTGTATAATTATGTAAATAATTTCAACTAATTAAACGTAAAAGTATTTTTTAGATTTGGCTCTCTTCAATTTTATAGTCAGATAATGTCAATTCGTTCGATATGACTTCATTTCGGCGCGAAAAGAGTGATCGCGGGAGAGGTGGGTGACGCATTTATATTTTCATTGCTCATCAGTTTTCCGATAGCCACAATATGACAAAACTATAAGTGAAAATCTTTGTCAGTTAAGTTTTACCTCCTTTTTGAAAGTGTAGCTATACTTTTTGGGCATCCTGTATATTTCTTTTTTTTCCTTCAACATTTTCTAGCTACAGTACAGAATGCATGCATAATAATCTATTATAATAAAAATGGATCTCGAAATGCGTTGCTAAGCGCAAAACTAGACAACGGCACGACCAATTGGGTTAATTTTTTTAAAAAATATTTTCGTTAAGACACGACGATGGTTCTTATGGAGAGAAAAAATGAAAAAACTGAGAGCAAAATAGTTAAAACGACACTTTTCTTACTTTCCCACCAAAAATCTGCATTTCCTTCCCCCACACCAACTCAGTAAGATAGCAGGAAGTAATAAGTTATGATTTGTTTAAAAAGAAATGCGCGAAGTCGGTTGGTTTTCATTTCTAGATAACAGGATGTTTAAAAAAGAAAGAAAATAGTTGCTTTTATTATTAGTCTGTATGAATATTTAATATATCCCATTCGTGGTTTTTAGACCTCTTTAACCCGGCACAAGCTAAGAATTTATTCAGGAGCATAAGCCGGAAACAAAGCCTCCTTTCTCTCTCTCTCTCTCTCTAATATATCCCTCCTCGAAATAAAGTCTGGGCAGGGAAGAAAAAAAAATAAAGCGAAAAAAAGGTTTGTAAAAAGAAAAGTAGTGAAGAAAAAAAGGAGAGAAAAGAAAAGAAGAGTGTGTGTGTGTCACCATTATTTCCTTTATGCGTGGCATTTTCCAAGCTGTTTTTAAACTTTCGCATCTCTTGAAAACCAATTGTGTCTTTATTTGTTTAGTCTGTTTACATTTATGAAAATGCTAATCTCATTATTCTATAAAAACATAATTTAGACCTTTTCCTCCACCATTTAAGTAAAATATCAATTCCGGGACAATCATTGCACGGATGGAAAGGGAAAGATGAGTAGTACAATGAACAGAACATCTGAAGAAAATAATACTATAAATGAATTATATGATTATCAAAATTTGTTTGGTTTAAAAATAGTTTGGTGAAAAACCTGTTATGAGACACAGCTACATAAAATACTATATGAAAATTTTAGCAAGCATTAATACTGGCGAACCGACTGGTCGCCAAAGGCGGCTAGTTATAATAATATAAATTTCAAAGTAAGAAGTCGAAAATAAAATAAGAAACATTAAGTACAATTTTTTTAAAAAAATGTTTGTTTATAATAAAAACAAGCTATTGCGGAATACAGAAGATTAGGAAAGCTTCTATATATTTCTTGCAACTGAAAGCTAAAATTTTCTTTGAATTATTTTTAATAATAATAGTTAAAAAAATGCATGCCAAGAAAATGTCTTTAAAGTTATTAATTATAATAATCATTGCGTTATTTAAACCTTGATTAGAAATTTAAATAGAACAAAAAAAACACTCTTGGCATAAAATAACATTAAATACAGATATGAATTTTTTAAAAGTTAAATATTGTCATCTATAATGGATGCAATAATTTGTAAACCCAAATACTTCCAGTATTAGTTAAAAGATTAATATGTAGTATCGTTAAGAGAAAACAATATAGAAATATTGACCTTAAGAGCTTCAGATACTTGACCATTGGACATTGAGCAACTCCCAAATCTCTGTTTCAAACCTGCTTCACCAGGTCTTCGGAGTTCTGTGTCTTGAGACATGCTAATAGCAAATCCTCGGCCTCTTCCAGCAGCCATCTAGGCTTGTTTCAAGTATTGTCTGAAATAATTAATAAATCTTATGTAAACATTTCTGTGTCATAGAAATCTAAGATATTCACTAATTTTTCGATAAATTTTATACAAAAACAGGATAAAGAAAGTTTTGTAATCACCAGGACATGGCAAGAATCTCACTACTGGGGAGGGAAGAAGGGTAGAAGAAAAGATCGTAATAATAAAAAAGAAAGGATTATGCCGAGTCTGCTTGACTAAGGGTCATCTTGCTTGTAGATGTCGATCTCAAATAACACGTCAGTTGTGTGCTAAAAGACATTTAAATTTTATGTGCCGAAATAGTGGTTGTAATAAGTCTGACTCATCTAAACAAAATGTAAATGACAAAAATATTAATGAAAAAATAGTTGATTCTTTACATTCCCAAGCAACGAATGAAGTTATATTACAAACCCTTGTTGTAAATGTACATGTCATCAAGAAACAACGTAAGGCTGGAGCTATTATCCATGCGGGATCGCTAAAGTCATATATTTGGGAAGAAGAATTTTGCCATTCCTTGTTTGGCGGAACGAAAAAAAGGATGTATAAACACAATTGTTATAAAATTTACTTGAGTAGTCTTGATGGTAATTATGGTAATAGATGCTTAAGAACATGATATCCTTTGTAATGACAATCCTTGCGTAAAATATGGTTCTTGGATATATGAATTGAAACGTAAGAAGATATTCTCAACAGTTATTCAAGAGAACGCAGGTCTTGTTGAGGTACTTTTGGGTGCAGATGTTGCCAGTAAATTAATGACTGGTCGACGAGAACAGTTGGAAACAGGCTTAGTTGCCTTGGAAACCAGGTTAGATTAAACTTTGATGGGTAAAGTACCCGAATATAACGGCAAAAAAGGTGCAAGTATGAATATTGTTAACATGTTATCTCAAGCAGTTATTCCTGTTTCTTCACTGTGGGATCTGGAACAAAAATCTCTGATGAAAGGCACCTGTTTCGGTAAAAGGTTTACTGATACTTTGAAAGATTTTAATGAAGAACGGCAGATAGTTAAAAAGTGAAAACGAAAAGTTCAAAATTGTGAAAATGAACAACAAGATCTTCGATCAATGCTAGAAAAACAAATGGCTTGAAATAGAGAACTAGAAAAGAAACAATGACGTTTTGATGCAACACTGAGTGGCTCTCAAGAAGAAATTGAAACTTGCTTCTCAAGGAGAAAACTCATCGGGAAACACTCCAGAGGGAAGCAGATCAAGCAATGCATGAAAAATATTTTCTAGAACAAGATTTGCAGTCAGCGAGATTGGATGCGGATATGTTGCATGAGAAAATGGCTCAGCTTTCAGGTGAGTTGGATAAACTGACATTAAGTAGTAAAGGTGAAGAAGAGATAACTCAGTTGGAGAGAGTCAAAAAAGATCTGGAACATAAATGCCGAAACCAAAAAGAAGAACTGGAAGAGTTAATTGCAAAAGCCCAAATGGTAAAACCTTCACTTAGTGCAAATTATTTCATTCAAATTATGCGTAGGTTTACTATCCGAAAAAGATGAAATTGTGTGGTGTTCTCAGACAATGGTACTAATTTTGCAGGGCTAAAGAAAGTTTTGAAACAATTAAATTGGACTACAATTCAAAGTGAATTTAGAGTCAAAGAAATTCGTTGGAAATTTAAAATTCTCTCTTTCCCATGGTGGGGATAGACGCTACTGTTAGTCTTGAAACGAATTGCATACTTCTGTCAGTGGGTTTGAATATGTCATGAATATCCTGAGCTTAATACAGACTCTAATGAAACAGTTACCGTAACTCTCTCCGGACGAGAAATAAAACTAGTTAAAAATCAAGATTTGTAAATTTCTAAACAAACTTTTGAACATTCTAAATTTAAACTCAAAAATATTGTTTTAAATTTACATTCTAATGTTTTAAAATATTTATATTGTTTTCGGTACCTCTTTGTTATCTCAAATTATATGCACATATTATTATATTTACTGTTTTTGAGTTTTGTACCCCAAACTCAAGGTGGGGAGAATGTTGCGTCACGATCTAACTCCGTGAGAGGCAAGTTTCTTCGGAAATGGCAACAAGAAGTAAAAAAAGATTGTGAAAATATGGCGAAGGAGAAGCGTTTAATATCAGTCCCGTGCTGTTTTGTTCAAAATATATGTTATTGTTTGTTTCTTCAGCGTTGTCAACAAAACTGCCTACATTAATTTTTTTAAGCCAACCCTATAGGAACTACATCTCAAACATTCAAATTATCTTGGAAATATTCTGCCATTGATTTTACTCATTAGCCCCAAAATTTATTTTGTCTAATAAAATGAAGGCCGGATTTCTAGGGAGTGCGGCGGATGATAAGCACCGGGCCCACGATTGAGGGCCCCCAACTAGATCAAAAGCTAAAATAATGTTCTGCACTGTATTAGCGGGATGTAAAAAAACGAGGAGGAAATTTCATTGAAAATTGAAGAACAATGCCGAGATCTCTTTCAGCCAATTAATAAAGAATTGTTTTAGGTGAAGCATGTGTACATAACGTTTAAATACACATGTCATACTAATCATGAAAGAGAAATCGCCAAAAATTGTAATTTTTCTGAACTAAATAAAACAGCAAAAACAAAATCATGCATTAAATAAACATGCAATAGTAATAAATGTCAGCGTTTGTATTATTATCATTTTTTTTTAACTTTTCCAAAAATTTAGGCTTTAAAATGGTTTTTTGCTCTCAGGCCCTTCCTAAGAGAAGGCTGGCTCTGCATACAATTGGTGAAAAAAAAAGAAAGACAGGACCTAAAAGCTAAAGATATAAATTTTTCGTTTGGTTGATATTTTTACAGGATTAAAAAAACTAAGGATATAAATTTTTTTATTTGTTTGATTTTTATTTAGTCACGCTGTAGAGTGTATTTTGTAGTGCAGGTTCTATAGTACATGAATGACCAAAAATTGGTAATAAGACATATAAGAGTTGCCACCCAAATCAAGAAAAAAAATCTTTGAATTTTCCTTGTACACACATATTGTTACAAAGATACTGTGGAAGCAGCGTCGTGTCGTGTTTAGAGTAGCCAGTCGTTGAGTCGTTAGCCGGCAGCTAAAGCGGGAAGACAGTGACAGCTTCACCCGTTTGGAGAGACCACAGAACGAAGCTCCAAGGAATCCATCTCCTCCTGGATCCGATCTGTACTTTGAGTGCTGTGGTCGATTACTGCTTGTGGGCTACTGTCTGCTGTAGTGTGCTGCCCTGTGTTCGTCTCGGCTGTACATATTTATCATTCGTGTATGCATCGTCTTCGTGTTAGTGTCTTCGCTTGTAAATAAATGTCGTTGTCTTTTTCTACTGAACCCTGCTGATTGTGTCCTAATACCATGCACCCACTATAAAAGCGAAGCCGCCAGTGATTATTCGTAACAATATAATGTAAAAGAGAAACTGTAAACTGAACTCATGCCTTAGTCATGACATAACAATAATACTCCAAATTTTCAATGACTGGAGACAGAAAGAAACTTCAATAAATATAAATTGAAACAAGATACAGTAAAACTTTTCGCCATGCATTTAAACTTATATTTTTATAATATCCCCCCCCCCAAGGAAGGGGCCCATTTTTTAAAATGTTAGTAACTCCACTAGTAATGAAGTAACTTGCAGTCATTTTTCCAATGTTATTTTTTTTCTCACCCTCAGATTTTTAGCATCATAAAGTTCTTTGAGAAAGTATCTAATGTTTTCGCTTCTATAATTATGCTTCTTTTATCTACATTTTTCATTAGTTGAATAACAAAAAAGAAACGATTTTTATATAAGAAAAGCACTGTTGATTCAGATTTCAGAATTTTTTAAAGAAACAGTTGAAGAATATTAATAATATAAAAGAAGCTATTGAGAATAAATTTATTCAAATAAGCCTTCATAACATCATTACTCGTAGCAAATAAAAAAAAGGGTTCTTTTTTGGAAATCCTTCTTTTTTAAAAGTTTTTAGAGTACTAACGCAAACAAAGACATTTTCTACCCAGAGGAGAGAACAAAATTTCAATGAAAATTCTGAACCATTAACTTCCAATCAATCAGTACATTTAGCTGGACCCTCTATATTCCATATATTACTCTTAAAATAATATTTACCTTCCATTTAGCAGTTGATCTACATACTGAAATGCTCAATGAATTATGTGTAGTCCATAAGTACCTAAGCATAAAATTTTATAGGCATTTTTGAATGGTACTCCTTTTTTGACATATTTTTAAAATTTTAAATTTACATTTGAACTATCCACATTAACTTTTAAAATTAATTGTATGTGTCCAAACGATGTTATATATTTTAACAATACCTGATCAGTGGTATACCTTAAAAAAGTTGAATTTAAACATCTTCTGGGGACTCTATAGGTCGATCTTAAAATATGGCCATTTGATATTTTAATTAAATGCAATTCAAAGCTTTGCCAAAACATCTAAAATTATATATATATATATATATATATATATATATATATATATATATATAT
>JAOUZG010021225.1:1583021-1622049 GCA_026289955.1 Argiope argentata
TATATATATATATATATATATATATATATATATATATATATATATATATATATATATATATATATATATATATAAGATTTCTTAAGCGATTGTTGAGAAATTGGCTAATCTGCAACAAATAATGCATAGCATTTTTGTACAACCTGAAGAACACTTTTTTTTTTTTTTAGGAGGGGAACTTTTTACTATCACTGAGCATAACATGTGAAAATATGCCCATCACTGAATGCATTAAAGGACAAATATAACGGAACAAGATTTAATGTCTATGAAATTTTAGCTTTAAATGATTATTCTTTAATTTAAAAAAATCAAATTAGCTTATTTTTGGACATCAAATTTGTTGTTTTAAGATTTAGCATAAAATCTTCTCCGATAAGACAAAATGAAATAAAAATTCAGGAGAACCAGTACCTTCCAAGAAATCAACACATTTAGTAGGACAATATTTATATTGTTACGTTTTTATTTTTTATTTTTATTTTAGCGTAGCGGGTACGGATTGAATGGACTTTGCTTGAGGATAGCACAAACAAATTTATTTACAATTATTTACAGGACAATTGATAAAATAAAAATTTCAGATAAATACAATCCAGCAGTCAACAGTCACTTACAGCGTAAATGCAAGTCTTCCGCACAATAAAAACAGACTGCAAAACAGCTATCGTATAGCACAGTAACAGTAAATCGCAGCGAGCTCAATAATACAACGTTAACAGCAAACGTAAGCACAGCTCACAAATCCTCTAGTCCAGCGAGACGCTTTTTTTTTAGAGAAAACTCTCTAACTCACTCACTTCGGCTACTCGTCCCTTATATAGCCGAAGAAGCGCGTGCACCGAAACTTGTGAAAATTCTCAAAACAACGCGCGAAATCCAGCAGTTATTTGACTATTCCTTTCGCCAAACCAATCAAGCTGGCGTGAGACTCCTCGCCAAACGTCGCTATCTTTGGCACGTTTTCGTACCACTCGCCCGCTTGTAACATTGCCCCCTCCTCAGGGACTGCACGTCCCGGGCAGTACAGACCCCGAGCAGAAGAAACTCAAAAGTAACAATACCATAGACACAAAATTACAGACATAATCATTGAAAAAGAATTAACATAAAGAACACTATTTACAAATATACAGGTCATATTTACATAAATGAAACCATGGTTTCAATTAAGTATTTGACAAGTTACCATAATAAAGGGCTAGCCGGTCATTATGTACTACTTCTGGCTTTGAGTTCGGTGACTCCCTTATTCGAACCCCGACGTCATTCAGTCTTTTCAGGACTGTATAAGGGCCTTCCCAGGAAGACTGCAGCTTCGGAGAGAGTCCCTTTCGTCGAGTCGGGTTCCAGAACCATACCTTGTTACCTTCCTTGAATTCATGTCCGGTAGCTTTTGTGTCGTACCTGGTCTTCATCTTCTCCGTCGCTATGTTGATCCGATCTCAGGCAAACCTGTATACGTCTTCTAAACGGGCCTGGGGGTCTTGAACATAATCCACAGGCGAAGAAGGTGTATCCGGTGGACACCCGAACTGAGGATCACAGGGCAGTCGGAGTTCTTTTTTGTTTCCAATATCTCTCCTAGGGAGAGGTCCGAAGACGTCAGAGGCGAGTCTTTCAAATGGTGCACCTACATCATACCGCTGTAACTTACAACGACTACGTGTTTTTGGTCCTTTACGGGCGTTAAAGTCATCACATGTTCTGCACCATTCACGAACATAATCTTTCATGTTGTTCCATTAGAAACGCTCCCGAACTTTACGTATTGTCTTCATGACTCCGAAGTGACCACCTGCAGTTCTGCTGTGTAACTCCTTCAGTATTTGATTTATCCTTGATCGGGAAGTACAAGTTGCCACTTAAATGACTTCATATTTTCTATAGAAGATGCCATTTCTAATTTCGAGTGAATTCCAGAAATCCCAATAACGTTTAGTACCAGTACTGAGGCTTGAAATGTCCCGCCACTTAGGTCTTGAATTGTTTGATTGCAAAAATTCCATAATCGGTTTAATGTCAGGATCATTCATTTGTTCCTTGCGAACCGCCTCATCACTCCAGGGATCAGATTGAGGTGGGATAGCTCGTTTGATTCGGCGCACAGTTGGTGTATCAACCCCAGTTCTCTTTCCCGCAGAGGAGCAAAAGCGACAACCTTCGGAGCAGGGCTTCCTTGATATGGCATCTGTATTTTCTCCTCCAGAACCCGAATGGAAAAGGGTCACGACTTCTGATGTGGAGTGCAGGGAGTTATTTTTGAAATCGATTACAAAATCAAACTTCTTCAGAAAGTCCATAGCAAGTATGAAATCATCCGTAATTTCCGCTACGTAGACGACATGGTCATAAGTAGCATTTCCAAATCTAATTTCAATATTCACTTTCCCTATAATTAGGATTCTGTCACCAGTGACCGTTTTGAGGGTGACTCAGGACGGTGTCCAGAGAATTTTCCTTCGAGTTGTTCTGCAACATCTCTACGCATGATGGTCCCGTTGGCTCCTGTGTCAACGACCTTTCGGCAGGGAATTTCGTTGACGAATGCTTCAACAAATACATCATTTTCACCGCCGCCTCTTGAAGATATCTGTAAAACTCTAAAACGGTTTTCCCGGTTGCTTCTAGAAGAGTCTTTAACCCGTTTATCTAAGCGGACTGGGCAATTCCTTCGAACATGGCCCTCGTCGCCGCATTTAAAACATTTCGTTGTTCAGTGGCCTTGTTTGTTGGTCCTTTCAACTCTTTTCCGGATAAACTGGAAAATTGTTTTCATCATCTCGAATAGATTTTGCAGCGAAGGATCCGATGCATCTTGAAGCGTAGCACCTCTAACTGAAAGGTGATCCCTCCTTGCAGCCTGTTGAGAGGCTTCAAATTCCATTGAATAAACCAAATCTGCTTTCAAATCCTTCAATTCAGCCATTCGCAAGGGCTTTTGTATCTCTGGATCCCTCACACCGTCTATGAAATACTGCAGGGTTAGTGTTTCCCGTACCTCGACAGGACAGTTGGAGAAGGCAAGATGGGAGAGCCCCTCTACATCTGCTGCAAGCTCTTGCCGGCTTTCATTTGATCGTTGTTGTCGAGTCTTTAATTGCAGACGGCTATAGTCCTTGAGGCGTTTTTCTCCGAAGCGCAACTCCAGAGCGTTTGAAAGAGCTTCAAATTCTAGATGTTGGTCTTCGGGAATAGTTCTCAAAATATCTGCAGCTTCAGCCCGTAGTGATGTAGCCAGTTGACGAGCCTTCGTGACTGGATCCCAACCATTGGCTTCTGCGACGATGGAGAATTGAGTCTTGTAGACTTGCCAAGATGTTTTTCCGTCGTATGAGGACACTTTAATGCTTGATTTAGGAATAACAGGCACATGTTGAGTTATTTCAGGCTCTCGAACATTCGAGGATTGGTTTTCAGATTTTGCCTGTACATCTTCCATTTTCTCCAATTTTTCTACGACCTTCCTCTCCATTTCTTGTTCAAATGCTTTCAACTTTTCGTCCACTTTTTCAAATTTCTCTTCAAATCTCTGCTGAATACTACGAATCTTTGTATCGTTCTCTTGAACCTTTTCCGCCAAAGCATCCACTTTGTTGTTGATTGCTTCAACAATATTAGCTTGGCCTTGTTCTATCTTCTTTTCCATCTTCTCTTGCCCTTCTTTCATTTCTTTAATGAAAGCAAAAAGCTGTTCGAATTTTGCTTTACCTGCTTCCTCCATCGCTCTAGTCTTCACCATTCAATCCCACTTTCTGACACCAATTGTTACATTTTTTTTTTAGCGTAGCGGGTTCGGACTGAATGGACTTTGCTTGAGGACAGCACGAACAAATTTATTTACAGGATAATTGATAAAATAAAAATTTCAGATAAATACAATCCAGCAGTCAACAGTCACTTACAGCGTAAATGTAAGTCTTACGCACGATAAAAACAGACTGCAAAACAGCTATCGTATAGCACAGTAACAGCAAATCGCAGCGAGCTCAATAATACAACGTTAACAGCAAACGTAAGCACAGCTCACAAATCCTCTAGTCCAGCGAGACGCTTTTTTTTTTCAGAGAAAACTCTCTACTAACTCACTCACTTTTTTATGAGGTTGGTTTTCGAGGCGCCTAGCCCCGCTAGGGGCTTATCCTCGACTTGGGAGATGCTTCATGCGACGCTGCAAACAGGAAACTGCCATGGACTGGAGAGATGCTTTGAGTTACCCACGGGGGGTGAGGGCGTGGTGAGGAGGAGAGCTACTCTGCTATTGGCTGGGGTTATAATTTGGAAATGACTATTTAAGACTTGAACGGAGCAATTTTAGGGATTTGAGTTCTGACTTAGCGATTCGAAGAGAATGAATAGTTTTTTCAGGGGATCAGTTGCTGATTTCATTTCACTAATTGCTCTTTTGAGGTTAGGGAAGGCTTTGAAAAGTTTTAATTTCATTGAGGAGGTCGAACATGTCTGATAGATCGGAATCCGGACCTTTGGGGTTGTTTTCAACGGTTGGGGGAATAATGGGTGTTATAGTATCCCGAGGAAGGTTAGACCTTAAAATTTTTGAGAAGGAATAATTTGGTTTGATATAGTTTGAATTGAAGTAGTTTTGTTTATTATCCTGGGGAGTACTAACTCACTAACTCCGGCTACTCGTCCCTTATATAGCCGAAGAAGCGCGTGCACCGAAACTCGTGAAAATTCTCATAACAACACGCGCAATCCAGCAGCTACTAGACTATTCCTTTCGCCAAACCAATCAAGCTGAGGCGAGGCTCCTCGCCAAACGTCGCCATCTTTGGCACGTTTTCGTGCCACTCGCCCGCTTGTAACAATATATTCTATATGTTGTTGTAAAACTAATATTTAACTTCCATTCAGTAGATTAATGTACATACTGAAATGCTAAATGGAATATGTGTAATCCACAAATACCTAGACCTTAAATTGTATAGACATCTAAAATTTATCACTTTGAAACGTGGCATTATAGCGATAGCTTCCTAAAGTTAGTTAACAGCCTTCGGATAATGGTGGTCATTTTTTGGGTTATGTTACATGCCTAGAGCTGCGGGTTCGGTCTTTGATCTTCAATTGGCCCATTGATGACCTTGACTACATAACTTCGCGCAGATGTCGCGGCGCTATCTACCCCCAGCAAAAATCATCAGACGCAACAATTGACACTCACTTTCACCATAACGCTTGGCGCGATAAAATCGTTCGTCTCTCCGCCGACTAGCTGGTGAAAAATATTTTGGAGATAGCTTGATAAAGTCTGTTAATAACCTCCGGACAATGATGAGCACTTTTGTCGCGTCACGGTTTCGATCTTTGGCCTTCAATTGCCACAACATATCCTCTTAGAATATATTACTTGTAGACGCTATGTCTGATATCAATTTTGACTTTTTAGAACTGCTATTCAATTTTGTATACTTCTCTCTTTTGACATGACTAATGTGTGTCTATTTCCCCATATTACTTAAGCTTATCGTCTTATAAAGCTAGCAGTGCTCAGCAAACGGATTTTAAGGAACTCCCCTAATCCATTCAAGTCAGGATTTATATTTTTATCAGTCCAATCTATATTAAATAAGGATTTTAAACAATTCATTGATTTCAAAGATTTTCTTATCTTCTGAAAATATAGATAGATCGATAGACAGGTCTATTTTTATGCGATTTTGAAGTTATGCGGTTTGTATTTCACCCTCCAAACATTTTTAGATTTTTGTTATTATTATTATTATTTATACTTTTTATTATTATTTATATTTTTATACGAATTAAAACTTCCACCTTTTGTAAAAATTAAATAATTTGTTTCGAAATGTTTCACTCCCCTCCCTCCATTGGTATCGGTAATCTCTCGATTTTAAAGTTTTATTAATTGTTGACAATGCAACAAGTCATCCTCAATTAGAACATCCGAATGTTCAACTAGTATTTCTTCCGCTCAATACAACAAGCCTTATTCAGCTATTAGATCAAGCCATAATTGCAACTTTTAAAAAATATTATATTAAGACAACATACTAATTCATCTTGAATAAATTAGAAAATGAGTCCTTAAGTCCTTAACAGTAAAAGATGTGTGGAAACAATTTTCTATTTTTGATTGTTTAATTCATGTTGCATCTGCTTACGCTCAAATAAGACCTAGAACTTTAAATGCCTGTTGGAAAAATTTGACCAGCATGTGTAATAGACAATACAACCACTCAAACATCGACACTATCAGATGAAATAATTAATTTGGCACATGAAATTGGAAGATTGTTTTAATACCTTCAGCCATGATGATATAGATGAATTGCTTATGGATGATGCATTAAGTGATAATGATATTATTAATTTAACTTTAGATCTAACTGTAGACGGCGTCGTAAATCTAGAAGGTGATAATGATGAGGAAGAAAACTCAACTCCCCTCACTGGAAAATTAATTCAAGAAGATTTTCGACTTTGCAGTAAATTAGAAAATCATTTTCTTATTAATGACCCCAATTCTGAACGAGCCTCTAAATTACAACGTGAGCTGCAGAACTACATGCCTGGGTATCGTGAACTATATAAAAAATTAAAAAAAATCCTCATCGCAAAGTCTAATTATTGATTACATTGTCAGAAAAGTAAGAGCTACACAGAACGATAATGAAGTTTGTGAAAATCCGTGGCCTTTACCGCAAATATCTATTGCAGAGACAGTCTCTTCTGATGATGAAGGTGATTTGGAACCACTTCGCAAACGGTGCAAACCATTATCAGATAGAGATAATGATTTAAAAAATGTAAAACTAAGTGTATTACTTCTCCAATAAATAAAATGAATTAAGGTTTGAATACAAGTTTTTCTTTAAGCTTTTGTATGAATTTCTTTCAGACATTCGAAGTAATTTATCATGCAGCCTATTTCTTTTCATTTCTGCAATTTTTTCATGCGGGATAAAGTTAATTTTAACTAGTTGTTTTTGTTTTATGCGATTTTAGAAAACTAAGGAACGTATCTCTACTTTTTCCATTCAAGTAATGTCTTTTTTAAAGCGATTTTTTTATATACGTTTTTCGGTAGAACGTATCTACCGCATAAAACAAGACCTGACTGTATATATATATATTTACAAGCGGACACCATATTATATATATATATATATATATATATATATATATATATATATATATATTACCACTAATGCGCGGAAGGGAGAGCGATCCACGACGGCGTCAAAGAGCTTGGCGGGAGCCGGATTGGTTTGGCGACAGGAATAGTCTGGCAGCCTCTGGATCTCTCGCGGTGATTTCTGAAGCTTCGCGTCTCCATCGCCCGGCTATATAAGGGACGGGCTGCCGCTAACGGCACTTCCCAAATTTTCGTTCTCGTCAAAATTTTCGTCACATTTTTAGCTCCAGATCGCTCATTCTAGTGCAAGGGTTTGAACAGGATGGACGTACTCCCTCCAGCTCCGCTACACCTTGAAAACAATATGACAGTTCCTCCTACGCCCGACTCGTCCTTTTCAGGACTTGCTGCGGAAGGACACGGGGAGACGAACAAGATATTATGCCTTGAAACCAACAACGACATGTTGATAGACAATCATACAGGTTCAGACTCACCCGCAAACATCAACAACACTTGCGACAACTGCTCCAGAAAAAAGGGACTTGAAATCCAAATCAAACTTAGCCAGGCCCAACTAAAGAACATGATTCAACAGATCATTGACTACAGAAACATCTTGAACGATCCCAACCCACCACAATGTGCACACCTCAACAAAGCCAAAGATGAAACATCAGAAGTGATACAACACCTAATGGGTGAGTGGAAAAAAATTCCTATCTGTCAGGATGCTAGCTGTAATTTAAGCAAAACAAAACCCCAATCCGCCCCAAAAGTAAATGAACAGGCATCCGAATTTCCACCTAAACGGAAAATCGCTAAAAATAACAAACCAAGTAAAAATGCTACTTCAGTTACTCCCATAAATATCAAATTCCAAGGGCTCACTATTGAAGAAAACAGTAACAATAATGAAGTAAATAATAGCAATGACCTAAAAATACCCCCGATAATGCTAAAGTACTCCGATGAATATGGAGCAATCCTTCAAAAAATTCACTTAACATGTGGAAAAACCACTAATAAATTCTCCAGGGAATTCATAAAAATATTTCCTGAAACCATCGAACAGCATCAAGCCATAATTAAATTTTGTGAGCAACAGGGTTATGATTTCTACATCATAACCCAAAAAAATCAAAGACCTCTTAAAGCAGTAATTCGAGGGCTTCCCCCAAACTACAGCACAGAGGAAATAAAGGAAAACCTAATTAAAGAAAATCTACCCATAACTAAGGTGTCACAGATTACCCAATTTAGAACCAAACTACCGCTCCCACTATATCTGGTTGAGCTTAAATGATCTAAAGACGCGGAAAATGTCTTCAGGGTATATCACATTAATTACCTAAGTGTCTCAGTCGAACAATACCGAGGTAGAAACTCCGTATCACAATGTTATCGGTGTAACTTATTCAATCATACGGCAAAAAATTGCCAGATAAAACCCCGTTGTTTAAAATGCGGAAAACCCCATGAAACAAATCAATGCGATACAACCGGGATCATAGAAACACCTGTATGCATTAATTGCAAGCAAACGGGACACATCGCATCATACAAAGGATGTCCACTATTCCCCAAGCCCTCTAATCCCATCATGAATAGTGCTAGATACTTTGACAAGTCAAAATCTATTGTTAGGGAAATGTCAGTGACTCCAGCTTCTTTAACGCCACCCTTCACCAAGAGATGGCGCCAGGTAACCAAAACATTGAAACACTGCACCGAGAGATGGCGCCACATTACAATCCTATTCACAACCGTAACCCTGTTCTAACCGGAAAAAGTGATGGGAGCTTATTTGAAGGCCTGCTAGAACTCAAAAAATTCCTAACTGAATATCCAGGGCTTCTCGAGGGACTGAAAAAGCTCAAATTTGTACAATCAGCAGAGGAAAAATTGCTCATTCTATTAGAATGTCTCACTCCTAAGGTCAATACAGGTGTTAATTAACATTCAAGCTTAATAACCTTTGCATTGTTTACTGGAACGCAAATGGCATTAGCAACAAAATTCATGATTTTCGTAATTTCGTAAATAAGTATAACCCGGACGTAATCCTCTTGCAGGAAACTCACCTTAGACCACAAAGAAAAATCTTTCTGGCAAACTACTTCGCATACTATAGTTACAGATCTAATCAAGCAGGTGGAGGCACAGCTATTCTGCTTAAAAACGGTCTACCTCACAATGAGGTCCCCCCCCACCCGTACTACAACATGTAGAAGCTAGTGTGGTGTCCTTAAAACTTAAAAATAAAGACCCGATTACTATTATTTCTGTGTACACCCCCCTACAGTAGATAATCCCAACTTTGTTTTCGATATTGAACTACTTATGCAAACTGGCCCTAATCAAATTTTCTGTGGAGATTTCAATGCTCATCACACTAGCTGGGGCTGCAATAGAAATAATAATAGAGGTAACGCCCTGTACCACTTCACCCTTCAGGCCTGACTTGAAATTATTGCTCCTAACTCCCCCTCTAGATTTGGCCCAAACTCCAGTAGTATCATTGATCTAACATTTGTAAAAGACTTTCACTTCCCCTTTGAAATTGAATCCCTGGCGGAACTCAGCTCCGACCACAACCCAGTTCTCCTGCAATTCTATCTAAACTACTTTCTCCCGGACCGTGCCTCAACCTTTAAGACCAACTGGTATAAATACGCCCAACTCCTTAACCAATCAGAAACCCCGCTCCAACAGGATTTTATCGACTGTCAGGAACTGGAGCAAAACGTTCAACTTTTCGAGGAAAATGTTCTAAAGGCAAAGACCCAGGCTTCTTCTCCTATAAACTTAAATCGCAAATACGTAGACCCTAAAATGAGATTATAGACGAGAGAAAGGAACTTTGCCAGAAAGAGTTTTCAAAGAACTCGAGACCCAGTCTTCAAGAAACTAATGAACCGAATTAATAAAGAAATCGAAAAACTTGGATCCGAAATTATAAATAACGAACTCGTCAACAGGATCATAGACGCAGACACTGATGATGGATCCATTTGGAAACTTGTTAAATCTTATAAATCTAAAAAACACAAAATTCCGCCCTTAACTGGCCCCTCAAGTATTGCAAGTAATGATCTAGACAAAGCAAACTGCCTGGCGGCTAGCCTGGAGATACAATTTAAACCAAATGATACTATTGATTTTATTACAGAGGAACTTGTAAATAATACGGTCAAAAGCTTTCGAGACTCTCTCCCCCTAATTTTTACAGACTACACCCCCCAACAGTCACTGAAATCTCTAATCTCATCAGCAAACTCAACGTTAAAAAAGCACCAGGTATTGATAACATAAGTAATAAAATGATTAAATCCCTTCCCCCTAATTATATCTTTTATCTGTCATCATAAATAATATGCTTAAATTTGGATATTTCCCAAAATCCTGGAAAACTGCTGCAGTAGTCCCAATTCTCAAGCCTGGAAAGAACCCCACGGATCCTACCAGTTATCTACCAATATCCCTATTGCCAACCATAAGTAAAATAGCCGAACAAATAATCCTTACGAGACTTAATAATCATCTTGAATCTAACATCATCCTCATACCCGAACAATTCGGATTCCGAAAGGACCTCTCAAACACCCATTAATTAGTCAGGGTGATCGAGTTCATTGAAGAAGGCATCGCTAACAAACAAAAATCTGCAGCAGTCTTCCTAGACATCCAGAAGGCTTTTGACAGAGTTCGGCTTGAGGGCCTTATCTACAAGTTAATTACTTATAATGTTCCCCCACATTTAGTCAAAATTTTAATTTCCTACCTCAGTGAAAGATCCTTTAGGATGAAATTGAACAAAGTTTTCTCTGACACCAAACCTATACTAGCGGGTGTCCCTCAGGGATCCAAGCTGGGGCCGGTCCTATTCTCCTTATTTATTAATGACATACCTAAACAATTCAACAGCATGCTATGTATCTACGCCGATGATACTGCAATACTTGCGCGAAACAACAACCCTAAATACATCTCCAAAGCTCTCAATAGACACCTTAAATCTCTAGAAGACTGGTTCTCGAAGTGGAAAATAGTCATTAATGCATCGAAAACTGAAGCCATGTATTTTCTAGGAGTAATTACTTAACTCAATTCCCCCCTCTCATAATTAAAAATCAAACTATCCCGTGGTCTAAGGAATGTAAATACTTAGGAGTCATATTGGACACAAAATTAACTTGGCAACCCCATTTCTTTTACTTAGCAAAAAAGTTTCGAGACCTAACTCGTAAATTTTATCCCCTACTCTCTCGGGACTCCAAAATGATAAGGAAAAATAAAATACTTATTTACACCGCCTGTCCAGTAAAAACATATGCCTGTCCGGTATGGGGTTATGCTCCTAAAACCAATTTCAAAATCATAAATAGACTGCAAAATAACTTATTTAGAAAAATATGTAACATGCACTGGTTCATGTACAGGGCCTTAGATTATCCCCCCTAATTAAAATTATTAAAAAACTCGCTACCAAGTTCTATGATAATCTCTACAATATTAATAACGAAGCAATTTTAAATATCCCTAACTACACCCTTGACCGCAAAATTAGGAGACCTAGAAATATCCTCCTTGATTAAATTATGTATTTTTAATCTTAATTAATACCTTATTAAATTACCCTACCCTTTCTTGAATTTCCATACTTTAAATTGTTATAACTCTTAAAATCTAAAAATCATCACCATAATCATAACCCCACGCCCCCACCCTACAACAACCAATAGCTATGCATCCTGACACTCGCCACCTCACCTTCCCCACCACTATAAAAAGACTTCCCAGGCTCCATCGACGCCACTCTTACGCATGCCCAGTCTGGGGACATGCCGTAAAATATAATCTTAATATCATGCAATCTTTATATGGCCAAATAATTAGACAAATTTGTAACGCTAGGCGATTCATGAGCACGACGGACATCTGTAATGCACTGCAATATCCTACTTTTAAAAACTACATTAAAAAACTCTCTACCAACTTCTACAATAATATAGATAATCACGATAATGAAGCAATAACCCAGATTAACAAATACACCCCCAACATTAAAATTAAAAGGCCACGGAATGTACTCTTAATTGAATAAAAATTGACTCCCTACACCAGCTAACCTGAGTGCTCATGACTCGCCCACCCACCACCCAAATAGAAACTCTCTGATTTGCTCAATACGAACAATAGAAAAAACGCAAAAATTTCAAAAATCAGCTGCTCTCTCTAGGAACTTACACTGCACAAAGCAGACGGCTCCACTGACTCCTCCCCTGAATGATGTCTGGATTGCCATTGGTCAACGTCACCTGCTCCCTCACCGACTCCCCTGCCGACGGACTTTGCTGGACGAACACTCTTCAGAACAGCACAGAGCTCCAACAGACAAGGGCAACTCCACTGCCAGGGTCGCTATGCACCAAGAGAATGGGGATAGCCTTGCTTCACAAGGCGGGTGCCCCGGTCAAAATCTTCCACTATCCATCGACGCTACTCCCTGACTCATTCTGTCCTCAGTCATGGAGGAGGACAGTCGTTCCGAATCTAGGAGTAGAACTCAGAGCGCATCGTCTACGCCAACTCGTCCTTCTGAGGATTTGTTTTGGAAGAGTAGCGATGTTGCGGGCGCGGGAGCAAAAGGCAATGCACCGACCCACATGATCCCAACACTATAGCTGAGACGGACAATTACCCTAATCCAAATTGCTCATGTGAGAATTGCAAAGAGGAAACCCAAGTCACAATGAAAATAAACCACTTTGAAATGTACCGTAAAGAACTACATGATGTCAAGAACGCCTAATAAGTCAACCTTCGAGTACCTCAAATTGTTCTACGAAAGTGATGAAGCAAGAAAGAGTCTGATGTCACTGAAGGGTGAGTTAGGCTCAATTCTAGGCCGTGGCTGTCTTAAAATGGTAGAGGATGAAGGATTTAAACTTTCCCCCAAAAGAAAAAAGGCAAAAAACCCTGATAATATTGAATCAAGTAATGGAATAGACCTAAACAACAGATTCGCCCCTCTAAATAATGCAGTCGTTAATGATGAGAATAATAGCATCCCTGTAATTGAACCTAAAGTACCACCCATTATGCTCAAATATACCAAAGACTTTAACAAAGTACTGGAAATTTTAAACTCTAAATTTGGTGTCAAAAATAATATCCTAGCCAACGGTTTCATACAAGTTTTCCCAGGCACTGTAGAAAACCATCAAGGAATTCAAAAATACTGCAATGCTCGAATATTATATTCTCCCCCCCCCCCGGGTCCAAAAGGCCAGTTAAAATAGTTGTCAAAGGGCTTCCCATTGACTATATGACTGAAGCACTAGAAAAAGAACTAAAAAGCCGTGGATTTTCAGTATCTAAAATAACTCGTCTAACGCAAATAAAAACCAGAAGACCCCTCCCAATTTTGCTGGTCGAACTTAATAAAAATGAAATAGTTGATAAAATCTATGATGTAACGGATATTGAATACTTAAAAGTCACAGTCGAAAGGTACCGAGGCAGGAATTCAATAGCACAGCTTTATAACTGTAATCTTTTTGGCCATGTAGCACCCAATTGCAACCTAAAACCGAGATGCCTTAAATGCGGAAAAAATCACCAAACTAGAAATTGCGATCAAAAATAAAAAATCAACAACCCTAAATGCATTAAGGATGTGGCAAAGTCTCTTTAGCATGCATATGCATGACCCCTTCAAAAAAGAGTGCTTAAATTTAATTTAACCATGCACTACATTTTAATCAGACAATTCTCTTACCGAAATGAAACAAATGCCTCACTTCGTTACCGAGGTAGTAACAATTAGAAGAATAAGACATTGATTTTAAAACTTGAATTTGAATGATGAATAATGGAAAACAACTCTGCCGTTTTATTCTTGAATAATGTAAAAGTTTCAGTTTCTCTAACAATTCCAATACCAAATAATCAAAGTGCAATAACCCTCCCCCATTATCTATATTAAAATCTTAGTCGAAGGACAAAGATTAGTTGGGTTAAAACGCGACACCTTACTCACTTGCCAACTCATAGATTACTCTGCTAAATATAGTACAAATTATGTACTGAAAAAACACTATAGAATTTGTATAAAATCATTGAGAATTTGAACTTAACGCCGTCGACAACCTCAGCATTGAATCCTCAGTCAACCGATCATTTTTCCCCCCGGTAAAATGTGGCATGTCTTATTCACATGTCGCCTTGTCGGTTATATTGTCAAAACTAGAACAAATTATAAACTAAATGAACGACATATGAATCAGATGTCTAAAAATTTGTGAATTGGACACCTTCAACATCCATTGCCTTCAGTTTTTAGCCAATCTATCAAAAACTGTCAACAAAATATGGCATACTATTGACCTAGCACTCTATCGGTTATTTTGCCGTAGTCAAAACACTTGAACCGTTACTTGGATATTTGAACTGTTTACAATATTTTAATTTCAAGATGATTATTAAATAATTATATTCGATAATACGTAGCATTCTACAACTATTCTGAAGTGGTAAAAACTTTAACCGAGGCAATTCTAAATCACTCGCCAACGAGGGGGGGGGGGAGAGGCTGCCGACAGGGGAGCAATAAATCCCTTCCTACCGCTGCCTCTGGAATAAAATGGAAACAGAATGCCAGGAGAATATTGTCAATTATTCACTTATAGGCAATTACTAAAACTGTCCGATATCTATTCTTCTCCGGTTCTTCAATTAATTTGTCTGTATAAACATCAGTATTAGTTAGATGAAATTGTCCCTTCGATTCTCACCATTTTTTGAAATTTAAAATAATTTAATTAACCTATGATTTTTATTTTGAAATAGTATCCTTTATCTTATTCATGTTTTCATTTTAGCATATTTAAAGAAGTATTTTTTTACATATTAATTTTTCTGTAGTTTGGGAGTTCTTCATTCTAATATATTTTTTCACTGTATCTAAAATCAAACATGTGCTGCGCTAGCCTTATAAGCCAGATAACATTTACGATACTGAAGTCGACTTTTGGTGTAGTGGCTATATTACGCGGTTACCGACCCTAAAGTCGCAGGTACGTATCGCGGCCTTCACTGGTGACATATGTTTCATGACACTAAATTTTTCAAACAGACATTTTTTGGCATCTATATTAATCAAAATGGAACTCGAAATGCGTTGCTAAGCGCAAAACTAGAGAACGGCTCGACCGATTCGGCTAATTTTTATTTTAATATTTTCGTTAAGACACGAGGATGGTTCTTATGAAGAGAAAAAATGAAAAAACTGCGAGGAAAATAGTTAAAACGACACTTTTCTTACTTTCCCGCCAAAAATTTTCATTTCCTTCCCCCACACCGAGTAAGATAGCAGGAAGTAATAATTTATCATTTGTTTAGAAAGAAATGCGCGAAGTCAGTTGGTTTTCATTTCTAGATAACGGGATGTTTAAAAAAGAAAGAAAATAGTTGCTTTTATTATTAGTCTGTATGGATATTTAATCTATGCCTGCTCAAAACAAAGTCATAATAAAGTAATAAATAAAGAAAAAAAAGAATAACAGAGAGCAAAATGGGTTTGTAGAAAGAAAAGTAGTGAAGAAAAAAAAATAGAAAAATAAAGAAAAGGTGTGTGTGTGTCACCATTATTTCCTCTGTGCGCGGCCTTTTCCAAGCGGTTTTTAAACTTTTGCATCTCTTGAAAATCAATTGTGTCTTTATTTGTTTAGTGTGTTTACATTTATGAAAATTTGAATCTCATTATTCTATAAAAACGTAGAATTTTAGACCTTCACCTCCACCATTTAAGTAAAATATCAATTCCGGAACAATCTTTGCTCGGATAGAAAGAGAAAGATGAGTAGTACAATGAACAGAACTTCTGAAGAAAATTATACTAAATAATACTATAAATGAATTATTTGATTATCAAAATTTGTTTGGTTTAAATATATTTTGGTGAAAAACCTGTTATGAGACACAGCTACATAAAATATTATATGAAAATTTTAGCGAGCATTAATACTGGCGAACCGACTGGTCGCCAAAGGCGGCTAGTTATATATAATTAATAATTTCTCAGGAAAAATATTATAAATAGTTGGATAAATTTGATCAATGAAAGGAAAATCTCAACTTGGTAAATAGGAATGCACATAAGGATTTTACTTGACATACTTTGTCTTTTTCAATGTTCTTGATGCATCTTTTAAAATGCTCATAACAATGTGGATAACCAAAGTATTCCTACAATTAGACAGTTTGTTCAGAAGCAGTAGCATTACCATGGAAAAAAAAAAGTTTTTCTTTAGAAATTAAGTAATTTTCCCAATTTGCTAGAGAAACTTTGAATACCCACAAAAAGTGATTGATATCTTAGTTAGATAACCTTTTGCAGAGTTTAAATGAATTACTGAATGTATATTGTAGGTTAAAGTTATTTACATTAAAAATATTGAAAATTTTTTAAAATCTAATCCATCAGTTAATAAAAACACTTCTAACTGTATGTTGCTGGATTATCTATAGAAGCAGACAACCTAATTTCTTATATCTACCATCCCCTATAAAATAACAGGTATGGCAAAATATCTTTGACTGGGAAAATTCAGAAACTTGATTTACACCCCTAATTTTTGTTTTCATTCAAAAATCAATTATATAATTGCATTTGAATTGTTTGCATAGAATAACTCAATCAAATCAGACCACATACACTTTAAATACACAAGTAAATAACAAGACATTTAAATACACACCTTTAGGTCAAGTAAGAATGCGAAATAAAAATAAAGTTTTTTGTAGGTAGGTTAATTGGAGGACCTTTTGACAATCTTACTGTCAGGGAAATCTTAAAATGTTTAAAATCAAACATTGGGAAGACAAAATAGGTATTTATTATCTAGAACTGACATCTGTTAAATATTCTTTGATAATTGGATGGCAATTCAACTTCCTCCCACTTCTTTAATCAGCTCCTTCCCATTCGCAAAGATTCTAGTGACTTTGTAATAAGTCACAAACTGGATTCCTTTTTTTTTTTTTTAAAGATAATGGAGGGGTATTTTGATTAACTTTCAAGAACCAACCAAATAAATATTTTTTTTTTTTCAGAATCTCAATTTTAATGTAAAATCAGTGTTCAATAAAAATCCAAACACAGTGGAAAGCCACATAATTTGCATATTCAATCTACAAAATCAAAAAAATCTCTCATTCTGAAATCAATGTGCAACATTATAAAAATAAATCTAAAACATGTAATAGCATAATTATCACTATGAATTTGGTTCTAAAAATTCAACATTTTTCTCTTGTAAACCATAAAAGAACTGCTTGAATAAGCCTAAACCAGCCTTTAATCTTGCAATGGCAAAAGTTTAGGGTTTTTTTTTTTTTTTTTTAAATTTTAGATGTACATTTTTATTTTTATACACTCAAGTTTTGCAGTCAAACAACCAACACATATTGCCTAGATCAGGGGTGGCGAACCTTTATTGATCAAAATGCCATTTTTTAAAAAAAGAAATGTTCAATGAGTCAAATATTTTTTGCTTTGAATTATTGGAAAAATAAAATAAATACTAACAACTCTTTATTTGCATTTAAAAAATACATTTTGGCTCTATAGAAGAAAAAGTTTTAGTTATATGTGTAATTCAAATCAAAGTAACATAAGTGTGACTTCTTTTCTTACACATTAGATGACAAAATAACATATTAGGATTGAAAAATGCTACTTTTGGCAGAATGCATGCTGAATTGAAGTCATATGTCAAATGGTTTCTAAAAGAGTTTTAAATGCTATTCATCTCTGGAAATAATGACTCACAGGCATAGGCAGATGAAAATATGATTAAAATAGCATAAGCCAACTTCTCTAAACAATTAAATGTGTCTGGAATTGAATTCTATGTTTGATGTGAGAGATGTTAAATCACTTTTAAAACACAAGACTTGTTGGAGAATATTACAGAGTTCAAGAATTTAATCTCCTACATCTGTTTGAGATAAATTAATGAAATATTCCCCCCCCCCCCACCATATTTGGAGTGCTGTCAGTTACTGAAAAAATTCTTTTCAAATCACTTGATTTCTCAGCAAGTGAACTTTTAACAGCCTTACAAATATCTGAGCCCCCCCCCCTTTAAATGGAATAGGAACATTTCCATTTGTTTGTAATACTTCATTGAGATTTTTTTTTTTAATTTTAACTAAAATGCAAACCGTTTTTATCTGCCTCATGTCCAAACTATTATGTTCAATTGCCATCAGTGGTGCAAGTGCCAATGGCTTGTCATCCCTGGTCTAGATGGTTGCATTATTATAAGGGAGTTTAATGATCTTGGCAAAATCTGAAAATCACTAAGTGAACATATGGGTATTAAAAATAATAGAAACTTAAGTATCAAATATTTTTTTTAAAAAAAATCCTCAACATGTATTATCAAAGAAGGATCCTCAAAAGTATCCTCAACATGTATTATCAAAGAAGGATCCTCAAAAGTATCCTCAACATGTATTATCAAAGAAGGATCCTCAAAAGTATCCTCAACATGTATTATCAAAGAAGGATTATTCTTATCAAAAATTTTAATACTGTTTATAAAAGTTGATTTAAAAGAAAGAACAGATTCAAACAATGTGTTTCAATTCAGGCGCAACCAAACCTTTTCTTGTACATGAGTCTTCATACTTGCACTTCTACGTGTTTGTAAAGTACATCAAACCTGCAGTATTCTGTTTATACTTTATCTGATTTCAGAAATAAATTTTGTTTGCCATTTCCTAGCCCTTGCTATTTCGGCCATCGTACTTTAAAAAAGAATCATGCATCTAGTATTTCATAAATTGACTCTACTATCGATTTATCAGATGGTTTATATATCTAAAAGTTAGTTCACGAAAAAGCTTTTTTTTTTTGTCACAAAGTAATGACTCACTAAATTAATAGCATAAAAATAATTATTGTTTAGGAATACAAATATTTGTTTAGGAAACAACCTAAATTGATTATACATTAGTTACTAAGGTAAAAGAAAGAAAAAAAAAAACATCTGTTCAATCATAGTCTGCACTTTCAAATAGTAAATAAATGTTGGTTAGACGAATTCGTACCAACATTCATGCTTTCGACGGTAAATAAACTCCTGAAAAACAAATTTTTAAATAATATTATTTATAATTTCGAAGTGCTAACGAAACCTCTATGTAACATCGAGATAATGTAGGTCTGTCTCCCTTTGTCTTCACTTGCTTACAAAAATAACTATATATGGAGAGGAAAGCAAAAAAAGGCTGAAATACATTGTCCAATATTCTTTATTTTTATTCAAACTTCCCTTTCTCCCAAACTGCCATATTTATGAGGGAGAAAAAACTCGTTTTCACAGTGAAATTGGCGAAGACAAAACCACGTTACAATTACTAATAAATAATGATTAATTACTTAATAATACATAAGATACTATCGAAAAAAATGAAACAAGCATAAAAAATGAAAATTAAACTCTTTAATGAGAAAAATACATTTTGTGAAACTTACCCCTGTGAAAAAGTAACTAAATAAATTGTAACAATGCGGTACGACCGGCGAAAGATGTAAACAGATTTTTAAAAAAAATTATTTCACTTCTTCACTCACTGAAATGCTTATTTATTTGTTAACAAAGTTACCTTAAAAACAATTCATTATAATCAGTATCTGAAGAAAAAAACAATATTTAAATATTATTTCAGGAGTAAGATAGCTTTGCAATCATGCTCTTGTAAGCACAACCAAATTCCGGTATGTTAACTTAACTAACTATAAAAAAAAGTGAGCAAGGGGAAAAAAATCTGGCGAGAGTTGAGTTGTATTTAGTTTTACTCGAAACATGGCGGATTCCTTATGTTATAAATTTTTTGAACAAAAATGAATTTACCAGTTTTTTTTTTCTGTTCTACTGCTATGTTCTGTACAATTGATATATTTTAAATAAAACTATTCAATAATTTTTTGCACTTTTTCCTCAGTGCTAAAAATACCAATCCAACAAAGTCGTGTTGTAAATAAAAGAACCGGTATCACCATGGTAAACATTAGTAATGAAATTTGAATGGACTTAAATAAACTAGGCCCATTTACTCAACAATTTTATCAACAGGTTAGTTATATATATTTACCATATGAAACATTTTCTGCAAGGTTAAAGATTTCGCTTTATCATTTATACATATTGCACGACCTACAATTTTATATATGCTCTTGTGTGGTTTGTATTTCGAATAGGTCTGAAAATTTAGTAGTAAGAACTAAAATTTTCAACAGTCAAATAACTACAGCATCTTCCACCGTTTTTTTATTTAATCTTATTTGTGATTTTCATAAAATTTTGTTCTCCTATGTTTGCTTTCTATACTGTTCTTGTGTTAGTGCAATAATTTGATTATTTTAGATGCCGATGTAGTGATGGCATGCTCTTTCAATTAACAGCAGCTTATTGCTATATTAGAAAATATATTAGAATTTTATTTGTATTTTTTATCATTGTGTACTTAATTCATCAATAGCTCATTATTAAAAAAACATTAGAGGAATTGGAAGGTTGAATTTACATATTCACTAACTTAGTTATTTGTAATATTCAGACATATAAAATAAAAACATAACTTGTATTTTTCTAAGTAAAGGCTTCTCTAAGTGCAAATACTCACATCTTGATACTTTTTAAATAATTATCAGTAAAAAAAATTTTTTTTTTTAATTGTATAGTCTTGAAGTAAACTGCAGATTTAGTATAATTGTTAAGATGCATGTGATAAATTAAGGAATTTTCTTGAAAATTTGAAGATATTTTTAAAACTCAAATTCTAAGATCCAGGTATATTTCAAATGATTGAAACTATCACATCACTAATAAATTCTTGGTTCAGAAATACAAACTTTACTATTAAAGAAATATTATTTGTACTTCTAATTCTGAGAATGGAATTTATGTTGAAAAGAAGGACCAGAACATTATTGCATGAATAATCAAGATTATAGATAGATGAAAAATATAGCCCACAATTTAATTTTGAAAATTAGATATATTTATATTCAGAGGAAGTAACAGATTATAATGGTAATGTAATCATCAATATAAGAGTATCAATTATCTTCAGTGATTCTCTCTAAAATACAAAATAAATCTCAGTCATAAAATTCTACTTTAATAACAAAAACAAATTAATGATTTATTTTAAATTTTCTTTATAAATAAAAGATTATGTGCAATTTGTAAACACAGGTTTTGATCTGATTAAAGAATTTGATATGAATTCAAAATTGTTATTTTTTTAGTGGTGATAATTTACCATATTTAGTTAACCTAACTTTATTCTGTAATTGATATTTGATGATTTTTTAATGTTTTATTGAGTTTGGTAATAAATCCATATTTATATCATATGGATTTATTACCAAATTCTGAGAAAAGAATATTCTATTAATAAAGAATATCATATTAAAGAATAATATTTAATTTTAATCTGATATATATTTTCTTTTAAGTCATAATTAAATTTATATATCTATTGTTGTAAAAGAAATTATTGTACTTTTCCATTAGGCATTTTATCTCTTTTTCTGGGCGGCAGTGAAAAATCGCCAAAAAAGTTTGGTGGAATTCAGCATTATTTAGAGATTTTTTGCTGATGTCTGCCTGCCTAATGGAAAAGTACCAAAATTATAAGTATTTACCTGTTAATTTGTATTTTTTTCAGTCATTTTGCTTTCTCTGAATTGGCACACCGTTCAATTCTATGGCTTATTCAAAGTTTTATTTTATTACTGTTACTCTATAGAAACAAAGTAAATTTTTATATGTTTTTATTTTACTCTATATTAACTATTATTGCTTTTCTCCATTTTTTATGAAACAGCAAATATTAAAATCCTTGTTGAAGTGATATATTTTGTGATATTCATGATCCTAGTTTCAATTTTAATAAGGAGGAAGGAATGAAGGTGTGTTCTCTGGCGTATGCTCCAGAAACGTAGTTTGTAGCTTTCGCTGGGTTAAACAGAAACTAGGTTTAAGTAAAGATGAATTTGTAAATTAAATCTTAATTTAATATTGAACATTTGATTGTTTTAGACTTATTAATAAGGTTTTTATTTTAATTCTTATTGTATTTTAATTTTTGTTATGAGAATTTTTATTGTTATTATCTTGACTGCAAATATTTTTCAAATGTTTTTTTTTTTACTGATGATAATTACTTTTTGAAATATAATTAAACTTATTCATTAATATAACTGTATTTTTATGTGTTTCTCGCAGTAAAATATGGCCGCTAAACATGTATATCTCCAAGATCCAGAGTATGAAGCTATATCAGCTTCATTTCAAGAAAAAAGAATTAAGTTGATGGAAGATAGTGGTATGTATATTTAAGCAGATTTTTCATTTCTTTATTTATTTGCCTATATTTTGATCAGAATTTATTATTTATGGTAATTATTTATCTTCTTTGTATTTCGCCTCACTATTTTTCTCAAGTACACTTTCTCTTTTAAATGAAGATATATTCTTGCAAATGTACCTAGTTTTAAAAAAATTTATATTACATTTTTTTATTATTTTAAAATTTACTATAAATCGTTTATCTGTAACTATAAAGGTTCAACGTGAATTTTATTGTTGTTTGTTAACAGAAGATAAAAGATATATTATGCATGGAAACATCGCTTGGGAAATGTCATCAATATGTGACCCATTTGCTTCACGTACTACAGTTACTTATGTTTCCATTATTTCATTGTATATTTGTAAAATTCTTAAATTTAGTCATTACACCTTTGTTTGACATTTGCGATATGTTCTTAAAACTGTTTCTCATCCAGATAATATGTCAGTTCCTAAAATAAATAATAGATGACACTATTTTTGAAGTTGTTAGATAGTGTGATACCATTTCTATAGTCAGCCGTTCTTCTGCATTAATATTTGTGCAGTGTTCAATCTTGTATTTGCATGATCTAATTTGATGTTCATTGCTTGACTTCTCACTGATATGTGGTGAAATGGCCTACTAATCATTTATATAGTTTCTTAGCAAAGTCAGAAATAAAAGTTAGTACAGATGAAGTTATAGGAACTTCTGCTTCTATTTGCAGAATTTCAATTTTGTAAAGCTTTCCATTAATGAGCATTAATGAATAGGGCTTTACTTTTTCATTGACTTTTTGACTGTAAGTTTCATACTTTGAAATATTACGTTTTAAAACTAAGTATTTCCAAACTTGTTTTCACATTAATTTAATAATAGAATTAATCGAAACAATTATGGAACCTACTTGTTGAATAGTATGTTTCATATTTCTTTTAAGTTATTCAGTATTTCCAAATCATGAACTAAAATATTCCAAATATATAGAAATTAGATGATACCAAATCATTATTGTAAACTTACCTTTTTCTCTATTGCATTCTTAGAACTTTGTCAGAAATTGTATACAGCTTTATTTCTATATTGATATGAAAGAAGATTTACTATTTATGAAATGAGGAACTAAGAGAATTCCATTAATAATTTTATTGCAAATGACCAATGCTTTTTTTTTTTAATTTCTTTGTTTACATCATCATGCTGGTTTTTTTTTTTTTTTTGTAGTAGTAGTAGTAGTTTTTGTTGTTGACTCCTTTAGACTTTCAATTCTTCACAACTTCATATCTGCAAGTAAAATCATGTGTATAAAATAAAATTGGTTGTCCTTTTTAAGTGTTCAGATATGAAGGGCTTTGTTTTAATTTTTGTAGAAGCTGTTTTTTTTATAATTCCAGCCAGCATGACTCTCAACCTGGGCTGAACAAAATTTGCTGTGCCTTGAAACAAATTTAACTTTAACATTTTTTTTATATTTTACTATTTATGGCATTGTTCAAATTAGTGTAATAATTACTACAGGAATTCACAAAAATGATTTTTTTTTCCATAAATTATTTCAGTCCTAAAAATAATCTTTGCTTAGTTAAAAAAAAGTTTTTTATGGAATTATAAAATAGAATCTTAAATGCGAGTGAATAGTTAGGATTTTGTTGTGATGAATTTTGTGATTGATTTAGAATTGAATAGTAAGATTTTTGTTTCATTTCCTTACACATTTTATAGTAAGTTTATTATTATTATTTGTCTACAGTGTATTGTATTCTATTGTATTTTTTTACATTTGATAATTGGAATCTGTGAAGAGGTAAATTGTTTTTGATTAATAATGGATCACAAGTAATTTTTCATATTTTCAATCTTTATTAAGGTCTTTCAATAGACATGGTGGTAATTGTTAAGACCAATATAATTTTAGGGCCATAACAAAATTTAAATACAAATTATATATATATATATATATATATATATATATATATATATATATATAATAGCTTTTTTTTGCAGTGATCCTGGAAACAAAAGTTAATTTGATTTCATTAGATGAATCAATGAAATCCATTATGTCTTGGCCAGGCACTTATAAATCTGCATCATTTGAAAAGATACTCTTCAGTCAGCTTGAGAAAAAATTTTGAATTTATTTTTTAAAATGATATGAGTCTTAAATTTGTGATAATTTTCAAATACTTCCTTAAAAGAAGTAATGGCTGTTTCAATAATGACTAGAACAAGAAATTGGTTTTAGCTATCAATGAATGTAGTTAGATTCAAAGCACCTTGCTTTGGATTGATAGATGTGAGATGCATAAAAATATTTGGAGTAAAAATTAGGGAGAGTAATTTTCCTTTTGCAAAAATAATGTAGTCTTGTGAGGCTCTCGGAAACGTTTGTCATCATTTTCTTACTAACTACGTCAGGTGGATTCTGATGCTCATGAAAGTTCAAAAATCAACCGCAGCAAGTGCAGTTTATACAAATTAAGCTAAAAAGAGTATAACATTGTATATAAAAATGTAAGACATATTTAATTTTTTAACCTTTAGTTTTGTTTATTTCCTCACATTGCGCTTATTAGCACTCTTCTTTCTTTACATGCTTTGGTTATATAAAAGAAAATGAATTATTGATTTCAACTGTAAATTTTTTAATGATTATTATATTTTCCTATTTTTACGTACTTAGCTATTTTACATTTAGTTTCAATATACACTTCAATAAATTCATTAAGATATGTTGTCAAACCTATTACCTATTTTTGCTACTTATTTAACCCTTACATTTTTAAATTAAAATATAAATATGTAAGCTATATTTCTATATTTTCATTGCTAACATATTAGAATGGGCTTTATTTTGCGATGACATTTATATTAAATTAACTACTGCTTTGAGATTTGGGGGGGGATCAAAAGAAATCCTTTTTATTGAATCCTTATTTATTGAATGATGAATTTCCAACTTAAACCTTTTAATTGCTGACAATGTCTTATGGAAATTTATTTTCAAGTGCTCTTTGTTCCACAGCTACACATTTTCTTTGTAGCCTTTAATACAATATGATTTTTCATTTGTTTAATATATGGTCAGGATCCAGGCTATACCATGTTTAAAATCAATTTGGTTTCATTTTCTAGCAAAACGTTACAGTTTTTAATATTTTGAAAAATATTTAGAAATTTTAGGCAATTAAGATTTTGAAACTGTCATGCACATCCATGCCTGGGCAGTTAAGATATAAGTGGCCTATTAATCTTTTTTCTTTTCTTTTCTTTTTTAATTAGAAATGAAGACTTTTAAAGTAAAGAATAGTTGGTGTGCCAGAAATTCAATTGACTTTTTATTAAGTAAAATCCAAAATCATATATCTGCTAAAAAATATGCAATTCCTATTATTTTTTCATTGAATTTTTAAAATTAATTAGAAAAAATTTTAATTAATTTTTTTAATTAATTGGAAGATTAATTTTTATTCTGATCAAATTTGAACTGAATTTGTTTCTTTTATTCCCTGTATTTTAGGACGGATGCACACAAAAAAGAAAATTGAGGGTATTATTACTGCAAATTTTAATCAAGAAATTAATACTAAAGGTGCTGAACTAGATTGCTTAAATGATGTATGTATATTTTATTTTTATTTGATACTATTAGTTTATTAGTTCATATTCTAATCAGAAAAAATTCTGAATATATACTTTATAGTATAAATGATTAATTAAATTATTCATAATCACCATTAAACATATAGATATTTATGAATAATCCCCAATTTATTACACTTACCATAACATGTATGATGTGAAAGAAATATGTTTTTTACTATGCATTTTATGCATAAAGGTTTTTTGACATTTTTACCTGTGCCATATAGATTAAGGAAATGAATATAACTTTAATTGTCTAATATTGAGTTGCTATATGTGGTGAAAATGGCAATTTTCCAAAACATGTCATGTTGGTTTTCCTTTCTTTTTTTCTTCCTCCCCCCTTCTAAAAACTGTCATTTAAAATTTTATTTTTCTCTCCCCCCCCCATTTTAGCTTAGTGCTTATTGCACAGTATCCAGGTTCTTAGCTCTGGACTTTTATATAACTTATAAAACTTTTAAAATTTATAACTTTTAAAATTATTTAAAAGATAAAAAAAAAATTGGCTTTGAAGAAGAGAAAAAAAGTTACAGTTTATAAGACGATATTCAGATTATTTAACAATGAGCATTTCATGTATTTATAAAAAAGGATTTTTTAAAAAAGATATTTTACTAGTCTCCTGGGGCTTATTATTATTATTATAGAATTTAATTTTGCTTTATGCTAATCTTGATCCTGATGTTTTTATTATAATTTATGCTGAAAAAAATACTGAACTGTTCACTGAAAATCAAGTTGCTCATGAACTAGTTAAAGAATTTCAGTCATAATAGAGGAACATAATTAGATGCTACTTCACAATCAGATTTTCTCTAAGTAGTGAATAATAACAAAATCTTTTCATCAATTTTAAACAAAATTTTAGGAAATTTATGTGGTATTTTAGATTTTTTTTATTGTTTTGAATTTCACTTTTATTCATATAAATTACATAATAAAATTTATGTTGGTATAATTTTGAGCAAATTTTTTGAAGAAAGTATGGAATGTTTTATTAAATATTGATTCAGTCTGAAAGCTTTAATAAAATAAATTGTTTGAAAGATTGCTAATGAACTGAAATGATATTAAATGGTTTTTTGAAAGCTAAAAGAATAAAATTATTTATTTATATTTTTTTTCAACATTAAAGTTTTTATTATTTTATTGTAGTCTATATTTGCTTTAATATTCCTGTTTTGCTTTTAGTATTTGTATGAGGCACGCACCACTTTGGATCGTTTGCGGGCTTGTGCCATTACAAAATATTATGCCAATGTGGGGCAAGAGCAGGTATCATTCCTTTTATAATTATAATCTTTAATTAGAATGAAAGGCATTTTAAAAAATTTCTTTTTTTCACTTTGTGACAGGAATTCTAAAAACTGCCTATGGTTTTATTTATTTATAATTATTTTTTACATTTTGTAGCTATTGAAATTAGTATATGGCCTGTAAATTTTTTTAAAACTAAGAATATATTATAAAATGTGAAAGAATCATTCATTATTTTAAAGTTTTAATTTATTAAGCTCTAGTGCTCTTTCATCTTGCTACAATAACATTGGGTTTAAAATTTGTTGCCACATGTTTACCCTTTTGATTCAGGAGTAATTTGTTCCCAGTCATAAGTTCCTTATTCTTTCTTTCATTTAATCCAATAAATTAGCTAAACTTGCTGATTTTCTCAGAAAAGAAAACTATGAAATAACTGAACACAACATTTCTCAGTACTTAAAAAAATCTGCTATACATTAATTAAAAATATATATATATATAAAAAGAAAATTTGAATGTTGCTAATCATGTCATATTTTCAATCAAAACTAATTCACAGAAATTATTTATAAAAATTATTTTATATGACTTGCCATAGACTTCAAGATCAGCTTAGGGGTTTGGTGGATAAGTTGTTGAATTTTACCCCTCCGCCCTCAAAAGAAACTTATATTTTGTCTTAAGAATTGTTCTATAAATACCTGAAATTGAAAGACTTATTTCTATAGACAATTTTATAGTTCTTAAAATTTTTGTTATTTTTTATTATATATCATGAATGTCATTTTCAAAATACTGCTTTATAAAAATGCATTATAAAACGTATTTACCACAAAAAAGTTAATGGTATAATTGAATGATATAATTTAAAAGTTAATGGTACACAAACCTGATTTTATTAGAAATCAGGATTGTGTATGATATTCATAGATCCCCTTTTATGAATTTCTCATCCTTTTTTTCACTCTTTAAAAAATCTGTGGTTTAATTGTTTAAAAAGGACATCTTAAATATAAAATTGACAGAAATCTCTTTAAAGCAATCTGCTGAATAAAAATTAAAGAAAATGTTTTGAACAAAAAAAAATCAACTCTGAGGAAAAGTTAATGTTAAAGAAAGCTGCAATGAAAATGTTTGACAAATTGCCAAATTGCAAAGAAATATTCATTTAAAACAATTGAGATCCCAAATCTCTAACACATCATTCATATTTGTATTTTGTACACAAAATCAAACTATTTATTTCACCAATGTGACTGAGACTTAATAGCAAGTTGTAGAATGCCTATTGAGTCATGTTAATGAAAGACATGAAAAAATCAATAATATGGTTGAGATATACCACAAAGGCTCATTGAAATAAAGAAATGTTTGTTAAAACATGTTAATGAAATTGCTTACAAATTTGCTTACAATAAAATATTGGCTTTTCCCTCAAATTTGCTGTTGTATATGCATTTAAATTTATCTTGAGAAATATACTTCTTAATGTATTTTGGAAAATCATATGCTGTTGATTTCTTATTTTTATAATTATTTTGAAATGAATTAAAAACCACATAGAATTGTAGTTTTTATAATTTTTCTGTACTTAGAACATTTAATTCACTTTTTCCCCCATGTTTTTCTTCACACATTGTTCCTTGTTTTATTATTATTATTTTCTTTTTTTAGCTTTTTGATCAATTCATCCCTGTGAAACATTTAAAGCTGACATTAGAAAATCATGTAATGCATATTAAAAGTCTTAGGTGTAATACTATCATTTAACATATAGTATTGTTATTTGCAGAATCTATAGCTAGTCTAGATAAGGCATTTACATTTCCATGTTATATATATTTCTAATAGTTAAATTATATCAGTGCAGAGTATGATCCATTATGACAAGGTTTTGCCTCGGGGGATACTTCTAATTAAGAGGTTGTGACCCAAAACAACCTGAATTTTACTTTTAAAATAATTAAAATGATGTGAAATTCAGATTACTAATATAATTTATTAATGGAAATGAACCAATTTTCAAAACATTTTACTTAAAATCCAGAAAAGTTTGCAGATACCAAAATTTTAACTTTCTTTTATTCTTTTAAAGCAAAAATTCTCTCTCAATGCTTTTTCATTTCATATGGGTAAAATAAGGTTTCTTCTTAAAGAAACTTTGGCAATTCCTTTCTTGCATTATCATTTTGCATCAAACACATCCCTATTTGCATTCATTTTGCATCAAACACATCCCTATTTGCATTCATTTTGCATCAAACACATCCCTATTTGCATTCAGCCAAAATAGGTAGAGTCAGCATTCTGATGGGCTTATTCTTTATTTTTATAAATACTCTTTTATGGAATATTTTCAGTAAGCACCAACACAATCCTAGAAAAATTGAAAATCTAATCTTCGAAGTAGCTCATAAAGTTAGTTCCAAAATGCATCTAATATTTTATTAAGTGGAAGTTTCAAATTGATTTCTTAAGATTTTGCCTATAACAAAATCAGAAGAATGCTGACTGAATTTAATAGCATGTCCTAAGAATTTCACTTGATTTAATCTAAAATAAAAAAATTTCTACTCTCACTGTAAGACCCAATTCTTTTTAGGGGGGGGGGGGGGGGGGGGAACTGTGCATGAAAAAGTTGATCACTCCACAATTGCAAGTAGATTGCAACATTATGAATGAGCAAAATAATCATAGGGGCTAATATGGCTGGAAAATGCCAGCATTTTTTATGCCAAATGCAGCACTTTTCTCCAAGGTTTTCTTGCATGTGCCACAAATGTTGTAAAATGTGTAGCTTTTCATCAGACACTGCCATTGAGTTTTGACAGAAATACTTAATAGGCATATATTAAAAACAAAATGTAGATTTGAAATAATTTGTTATACTAGCAATTTTCATTCGCATATATTTGAATTATTAAAATCCAACTATTAATATAAAATTAGTTTTAAACAAAGTGATTTTTGTGTGTGTTTTTCTTTGAATTAAAAATAATCCTTATATATATATATATAGACATCTTCTTCATCATCCGAAAACATTTTTCCTTCTATTCATCCTACATCTAAAAAATATCTGGGAAAATCTCCTAAGTATTTGAATAATGTTATGTTGGAAGGGAATTTTAACAGTATAGATAGTGAAGAAAGCACTTCTGAAATACTTTCAAGTTATAAACCACCTGTTTCAACTCAAGTTACTAAAAAAGTAAGTTAGTTGTATTTTTTTCCTTCTTCATTATATGCTTGTATTTAACTTGACTTTTAACTATTTGTTAAGACAGAATTTCGTTTATTTATTTATTTATTTTTCATGTCGGAACATGATTTTATTTTGGGAATGAGGTACACAAAATTCCGTAGTCAAAAAAATTGAAATTTTATTATTTGCACGAGTACGTCAAAAAATCAGCTTTCAATAACGCATTCCCATCGCATATACAAAAGTTCTGATTAAAAAAAGTAAGTTAATTACTTCAGGAAATAAAACCTAGAAAAATGTCATTTTGAGCACATGATTATATGAAATGAAATAAATGAGAAATATGATATTTTTTAAAACAATTAATGCAAGACAAAGTTTTTTGGATAATTGGCAATACTAAAGTTACTAATTCAATGAAACAATTAAAATGAATAAAAATACAATTGAACTTGTGCAAACACGTGGCGCTTGGCCATTCAAGAAATTATGTTCTGACATGATACATTGAAATATGCTTATCAGATTTCATTTTAATCTTTTTTTCTTTCATTTTTTTATTATGCTTTTGAAATTTTATATTCTCAGTGATTATGCACTGATAATATTTCACTAATCTCTTAATATGAATTCAAATAAGACATCTTGCTTGCCAAATGAAAGTTGCAGTCAATTATAGTTCCATGCCATTGTGTGGATGTCATGAACATGAGAAAATATGAAAAGTTTTAAGGTTTCATAGTATTTAGTGAGATGAATCATAAATTAAAAGAGAAAAAATTATTTAAAGGAGAGAGAATTCTACATTTTAGCACTTTAATAAAAATATACATATTTAAAAGTATTTTGATAAAAAAAATTATCTCTTATTTACTTAATATGGTTTAAGATAACTGCTTGGTCTGAAAATTTGAGAATCACTTAATTCAGTGATTGCTTTACCGCTCTAGATCATCTGCATGTTTCTGAACAGAAGTAAAAAAAAAAATAATAATAATAATTGAGCAAAAATAATTGAAAATTTGATTTTTTAAATAGCTTTTAAGCCTGTAATTTGAAAAGAAATGTGTTGTAAGAATAGAATTTTTTTATAAAAAAGAAATGTTTTGTTTATTTTAATATACTGTTAAGAAGTTATGTGTTTGTCTGCATTGCCCCTTTTTATTATAAAGATATATTTTCTCATTGTATTAAGTATTAAATACTGACTTCCATAAGAAATCTTTAAAATATTTTTATTTAAATTTAAAATGTTTGAAAATACTACTATATTGATATGTTGATATCATTTATCATATCATAATATCAATTTTACCATATTATGTTACCATATTTTTCCTTAATGGATGTATCAAATATTGTATTAATACCTTAGTTTAATTTATGTAGTAAAAGTTTATATGCGGTCCTAAAAATTTATTCATTAAAAAAATGTATGTAATTGTTCACTGTAATGGTGTGATTATTGGAATATTTTTCATTCATTTTTCAGGCTGAAGTGATAAAATCCTTTTTATCCCCAAGTAAAGACATTTCCTCTCGAGCTCCTCGTATCAAAGTAAAAATAATTATTGGAAATATTTCCAAGTATGTACTGTCACATTCTATCAATTTGATTGCTTCATATGTAAATGATATTAAATGGTTAGTCAGAATAACTCTGTGTTGAGCAAACAAAGATAAAATGATATAGGAATTATATCCCAAAATGCCATGAAATAAAGAATACAAATGGGAACTAGAAGGAGATGGATAAATTATTCCAATCTATATACATAATTTACTTAGTATCATATTATAATTCAGATGCATATTAATGTCAAATTTTGGGTACTTTATGAGTTCTCTAAATACTGATAATTGGACACAGTTCTACAATAAGGTACCAGCTCCAGATCAGAGCACTGAGACACAGCTTTTACTGCAAAAAAAGGACAAAACTCTAATGTTATATTTTTCCATCTTTGATTATTGCATTAAAGTAATCTCTAATGCATTAGATTGCAATTGCTCTCATTCAGGTTAGAAAATTCCATATGTTTAAGTTCTGCATTTCAATAATAAAACTAAGATTATTAGAATGATAAATGGTTCCTTTTAGGCCTACTGTGTTCAAGTGTTATAATACATAGTAAAGACAAAAAAAAAAAAAAAAAAAAAAAAAAAACTGAAATTTTTTTAAAAAAATTTATTCTTATTTTATGTTTCTTCTTAATCACTTCATAGTTTGCATTCTTCATCATTTGTTTATTTTGAGTGTATTTCTTTCTATAATACTAGCAATATCCATGCTTTAATGACTGTTAGCGAAATCAATACCTGAACTAGCATATTCATATATTTTAAAAATTTTCATTTCATATGGGAACCCAAGTTTTCTAGATGTCTTTATTAACCATATGCCCTTCAGCATTCTCCGTTTCCTAGAAAAAATGATAAAACTACTATGCTATACTTAGTAGATAAAAAGCATCATTTGAATTCCCCAACAGCCATTGCATCAATTTAGAAATTCATTATTTCATACCTATGGTCATGACTCCCAGATAAGATATTAAAGTTCTCCCAATCTTTCTCATGAGTTATATAAATATTAAATTTATTTTGCCAATTACAATTTTAAAAAAATTTCCCCTTTTAATTGTGTTGCGATTCGATTACACTTAAATGAGTTTTAACAGATTTTTCGTTGAAGTTAAATTTCACAACCACTTTTTATTGCATTTTGATTTTAAATTCAATGTATACTGGAAGCTGAGTGGAATATTGTTCCAAGTTTCCTGTCAATTCAAACTCATCAATAATTTAAACTTGCTTTCTAACAAGAATTTTACTACTACATAAGCATTTTTTGTTTGTTTTTTAGATAAATTTACATTATAATTTGTTTCCTATCTCATTTGGCAATATCAGAGTTTCTAAACCATTAGAAAAGCAAGGAAAACACATGGAATTTAAAAATCTAAATGGAGAAAATGTTGGAAATTCAAATATTTTCTTAGAACAGAATCTAACTAAGCAACTTAAAATTCTGTATTTCTTAGAAACAGAATTTTAAGTTGCTTAGTTTTCCCTATCCAAAAAATGCCAGTCTTTAAAGAATGCATGAATAACCAATACTGCTTCCAACAAACAATACTATTAGTTATTGTGTTATGTGAAAACTCGAATTTTATCCCTTTCTTTCCTTTTTTTTTCTTTCTTTATGCTTATTTTCATATGCAGGGCAGATATTTTTACATGAGATTTCTGAATTGCAGTTTATAAGGATGCACACAATTTCTGCATAAAAAACAGAATACACTTCGGTAGTTGTTTTAGCAGCAATCAGTTTAAGGAAGCATTACAGTGGTGTTTTATCCACCATAGTTTATTGAATGTTTTGTTTATTATTTTTAAGAAACTGTAAGCTTGTTCTAAGAAGATTAGAGACTTATAAATCAATGAGCTGCTCAATCCATTTATAATACAAACGGAACAGATTTTTTAAAAATTGGCCCTGATTATATTGAATGGGTCTAAGAAGTCCCACAAAATCAGTTTTTTCTTGCTTCATAAGAAGAAAATAAGTAATATGAGAAAACAAGCACTTACTAGGGAGATCAAAAGTGTAAAACTTACAGAACTACCCGCTGGTTCAAAAGAGTCATCATTTATGCTGGACTTGGTGTTTAAAAGGCAAGAGATATCAAAACTGAAAACATCCAATTTAATGTATTAAAATTATTCAATTTCAAACATTTTAGTTCAAGAACGATAATTTAAAACTGAATTTTTATGAGCATTAAAACTTGTTGTTTCATATTCATTCTGTAATGCTTTCAATCGTATATCGGAAAAATTTTCACACATGTTCACTGAAATAGAAATAACTAAAAAATATGCATTAACTTGTACAAAAATATCATACTTATTTGTTTAAGATTAAACCCATGGAACTTATGGCTGAAAAATCTGCAGAAGTAACAAAAGTGATGCTCAAAAACTGAAAGAATGAAAAATAAATAATATTAAAACCTTTGCTTTGCTTGTTTTTTTAAGTAATCATTAAAGGATTTGTATCATGATTACAAAAATGTTTTGTGTCTTATTTCATCCAAGTCCTTAATTTTCCGTGACTTAAATTAAAGAGAGTGAGAGGTAATATATTCCCCTTAATATCTAAAAAACTTAATATCTAAAATTCCAGATAATTAATAAAGATAAGCTATTAGTTTTTCTGCGTGTAAATATAAAACTTTTGATATGCTATTATTTTAAATAATGTTCAACTGTTACTTTCTCTACTCGTTTTTGTTTTATTTTGATTGCAAAGATTTTTTTTTTCCCTCTTATACATTTTGATGCATATGAAATTGCTACAAGCATTTACAATAGTTATTCATGCTGCCTTTTTTTTAATTTTATACCTCTGAAACATTTTTCTTTTTATGCAGTAAAGAAATATATCATGACACCCTATTTTTTCCATTTTGTTTATTTTAAAGTGAAATTTAATTTTACTTTAGTTGGTGCACTGAAAGTCAATGCTATTTTGATATTATTAAAGAATTTTTCTAAACTTGCCACAGTGATTTCATTTTATATTTTTAATTGATTTTTTTTTTGTTAAAAATTTTTTTATTCAGTTTTGTTGGTACGTTGTTAAACAGTATGAACAAGGGAGAATCCAGAGAAGGGAACAAATCATTATGTTCTTAAGAAGGCTGGCAATGTATATATGTTTTGTTACTGCATTTTTTTCTTCAAATAAATTTAGCAAACAATTCTGATATATAATAAGGTTAAAAATTAGTCTAGAATAATAAGGTTAAAAATTAGTCTAGATGTGTATGTATCTTCTAGCTTTGAATAAAATATTTTCAAGAAAAAAAGAGGAGGAAAGGACATTTTACATCATTGAAACTTATCTGAAATACATTGAATGAAAATGCCTTTTTTTTCTGAGCTTTGAATTTTATTTTACATTGATGTTAGTTAAAAGCATAGAACATTTTTTCAAATGTAATTAATAACATATTTAGCAAATATTGAGAAAGAGACAATGTTGTTTTGACAATATTAGGTACATTTGAAAAAAGTCAAGAAAATTTCTTTAAAAACCTGGAAATGTCTGGGAAATTCAAACAGCTATAATGATGACTATCCTGAGAATAATTTTAATTGAAATATACAAAATATCTACTAACTCTATTTGCAGTTTCAAGAATACATTGCATGAATTGATGCTTTTATATAAATTATCAAAACATAGAGTAGATATTAAAGTTTTTTCCCACTATAATTTAATGTGCTTCTATAGGTGCACCATTAGTCGCCTATAGCTTTAACTTACCATTGAAATGGAGTTTGATGTTTTGGTCATGTTCTTATGAGCGTGACATTAGATATTTCTCATGTTTGTAGTTTTCTTGAGTGAGAGTGTTATTTAGTTTTGTTTCAATAAATCATAATTTGTTTTCTTTTTTTCCTTGAGAAGTAGCCATTTTATAGAGGTAATTCAGCTGATTTTTTTTCTCATCATATTACATTGAAATATACAAAAGCAATATGTTTATGAAGTTAGATAATTTTTGGAAGTGTAGAACAGTTTCGATTAGCATATCTCCTACATTTTTTGTAAAGTTGTGAAGAAACTTAGTAGAGATGCTGTATTTTAAATTTCAAATTCTCTTTATTTATTTATTTTTGTTATTTTATTAATGAACAAGTTATTGCAACATTGCTTAAATACATATAAAGATTTTTGCACAAAATCATTTCATTTTCAGATTCATTCCAGTGTGGATGCGGGATGAGAGTGATCAACACATAACACATAAATGGATGATTTATGTCAGAGGAGATAAAAATGGCCCCACCATTGAAAGTTTTGTGAAGAAAGTTAGATTTTTCCTGCATTCCAGCTACAGACCTAATGATATTGTTGAAATCGGGTTAGTTGAAAATTACAGAGAATGTACTTGACATTATAACTACAAGTTTCAAATTTGATGTAGTAGTTTTAAATCTTTATTTTATAATTGTCTTATAAGTTTTTCATGATGCTGCAGTTTGACATTCTGAAATTTGGAATTACATTGTAATGTTCAGAACATTTATTATTCTAAATTTTGAACTTTCACCTGTATTTTTTTAGCTTTTTTTAAATGTACAACAATATTGTTTCCTTATCATAATTATTTTTAAAACATCTGTTAGATTAAAGAGATTATAAATGTATTAATCAAAATTTAATGCAAATAATCTTTAAGACATTTGTCATGAAAACATGTTCAAAATTTTTATAAAGCATATCCAATTAAATAATTCAAATAATTTTATTATGTGGGAAATGTACAGTTTTGTTTTTAGTATTAGGTTATTTTCTATTTATTAACCAAGTATGTTTTCATTTTTGCACATGTTTATTTATTTATTTATTTTCATATTTGTAATAAAGGAGTTCTGAAACAATTTAAAAAAAGATGTATTCTGTTTTTTAATATGCTAGTAAAAAAGTTTATAAATAACTTGTTTTGATTAAAGTTATTTCATGACTTTGGAAATTTTTAAAATTTTATTTTGAGATTACTATATTTATTTTTTAAATTCTTTTGTGATAAAATTGGAATATAATTAAGTAGAAAAACATGAAAGTGTAAATTATTAACATTTCTGATGTTTGTTGTTATCTTAAAAGATGATTAAGGTTTTACTTTTTTTCTAAGAATTCTAGTTTAATTCTTGTATCATTTCTTAATTGTTATAAAATTATCAAAATAAAGTCGAAGCAAGGAATGTTAGTTTAAAACATTTTTGTTGGATGATTTTTTTTTTTTGTTTCATTATTCAGGATAGTCAGTAAACCGAAATTGGTCATGGAATTCTAAAAAATAAAAGAATTTAGGAAGAATCATGGATTTTATTATTTTTATAATTTTTAGTGCACATTTCTGAAGTATTTTTTTCATAAGTAGAATTAAACATTGTTGGCAATTGGAAAACCAGTAATTTACTGACAGTCAAAGGCACTAACCATTTATATTTCTTTGCATCCACCAGAATTGGAATAGTTACATTTAAATTTCTAAGTGACGAAAATTTCAGTTGCATACAATCTATAGATCCATTATTTAAGAGTTCTTACAATTGTGAAACATAGTTGTCATTTTTTTTATAGAACTAGTAATTAATTAATTGTCTTACTTTTTTATTATATCTGATTATTATGTTTTTATAAAATTTATTTAAATCATGACTTTATGTAAATGTATGGTATTTTATTAATTCATTATTATTAAATATAATCATAATTGAGGCTCATGCTATTTGTCAAAACAGTCTAGAAACATTAAAGTTGTTCAATTATCATTGAAAAATATAGGAAAGTATAAATATCCTATATAATTTATTGAACTCGTATTCCTTTAAAATTTATATATATATATATATATATATATATATATATATATATATATATATATATACTAGCTGGTACCCGGCTCCTTGCTGCCGTAAAAGAAATAATTTTGGAAATATCGCTTGAAATAGCTATCTTTCCTCTATAATAATTACTTATTGTCTATAATTTTTTCCTAATTTTGGGAGGGTCCAGGCACCCCTGGATTCCTTATATATATGCCCTTGTCCTTACCGATCCTTAAGGATGCTTTTAAAGTAGGTATTTTCTTTTTAAACGCAGGCCATCTACATTTTATTGTTATACCTGTGTTTAAGCAAGAACTTCTTTGTATACAACATTTTTTGGAGTTTTTTTTCCTGTTGATAAATTTATTAAGCTGCTAGATGAACTGACTCGGGAGAAAGCTACATAAAATTGGCCGTTTGAAAAACATTCTGCTCTTAAATTGATTCCTGCTACTTTTAATTTCTGTCCTTGTGACTTATTAACGGTTATTGCAAAGCAAACTTTTACGGGAAACTGCACTCTTCTAAATTTAAAAGGATAGCCCGACGGAATTAGTGGACTGCGGGGTATTAAAACCAACACTCCTCAAGCACATCCAGTAATTATCGTAGCTTCGATTACATACTTATTAAGTCTAGTCATTCGTAGTCTGGTGTCATAGCATAATTTAGGTGGAGGAAGGTTTCGTAGTTGCATTACTGGTGTCCCAACTTTCAGGTGAAGTATGCGAGGTGGAAAAACTGGAATGAATTCATAAGACGCGTAATTTTTGCAGGGTTGTTTTCAAAATTGATCAGGGTGTGCCAAAGCAATGCCAAATTATACAAAAAAAATTTAATCTCATTTTTATTTATCAATGGATTAGATTTGCAATGTTGAAGAGGGAAACCCAATAAACGACAAAATAATTTTTAAATGCGCAATTTTCTATCAGATTTTTTCAATCTTTCACACGATTTTGAAAAAT